>JAPYYM010002581.1:0-12108 GCA_028534135.1 Potos flavus
CACTGCTTAAATGAGCAGTTGCTATTTTTACAAATACCTTCTATCTCCCCTTGACTAAGGCCATATTCTAAAAGTATCTAAGATTAAGACTGCCAACATATACATAAACACATTGATTACCTCTGTCTTTGGAACATGTAAGGCAAAAAAATACTTGGCTTATTTGAAAACAATGTATTTTAACTAGTTTCTTTAGATGCATAGAATTAAAGTACAGAATTTTGATACTTTTGATTTAGATATGATTATAGATAATACCAGATGAAGTTAAGATAAATTTTCAGCTGCTTGAGAATAACATTTATTCCTGATTTTTGATGACACTTAACAATTGGAACTCATTTATTCTTCGTGGGATTTAAATTTTAACTGAATAAGTTCTTGATTAGAGTTATTTAAACATTGATGAATAAATTTAACATTAATATACACTTATGAACACATATCTTACTGAATGTGTGGCAGAATATTTGTAAAATTGAGTTGGTGTTTTATTTATTTTTTAAAGAGAAGTCCAAGATTACGACAATATAGAGAGGGAAAATGTTCTAGTTTACTGATGAAATAAGGATAGTTGGTTTAAAATTTGGGACCAAATATAGCACTTGAACACTCACACTCGAATTAGCAAGCTGAGAAAAGTAAACTTGAAAAACCTAGATTACAGTGATGGTTATTTGTGTGCACCGCAGTGTGATTATCAAGATTCATGATGTCCAATCTGTTATTATTACTTTCCATAACAGTTAAGCTTGCTGAAGCTTTATGCAAGTGCACAACAGTTATGTGAGCCAACTAACTTCTGAATAATTAAACTAACATTGACAGTCTTCTAAAAATATAGGTTTCTAGCCACCCAGGAGACTAGCCTAGAGCTGAGTGCCTATGTGACATGCCAGGATTATTAATGATGCTAATAAAATTGAAGCTGACCAACTCTGCTGCAAAGGGATTGGTATGAAAATTTAGCTAAGTATGATCTTTCTTTTGCCAAAGGAAAGAATTTTCCATGTCCTGCTTCTTTTCAGACTTCTGGTCAGAAAAGTTTGAATTGATTTTATTTGGTGCTGGCAGATGATTCTTATTGTACCACAGGAAGTGAGCAGCATAAAAAACTGAAGATTTCCTTCCAAAATATTTGCTATGGTTATTTCTTTTAAGGTGTTGTAGTTCAAAGCACGTGCTTTTTTAGAATAATCAGTCTAAAACAAACCAACCAAACACACACATGTGCAAAAACACAAATTAAATTTTATAATTAAAATATAATTGAAGCTGTGACACAATCTGTCCCTGAAATAATGTGAACTCATAGTATTTAGGAAGGATTTGTACTTTTTCTTTGTGGGGTTTTACCTTTCTCTTTTTTTTTTTTTTTTAGGGTGATTTTTTAATTGCAATTCTCTTTTTAATTTTGGCTAAGAGAAAACCTATCCCCAACCTAACAGATCACATACACATACACAGCCCTTTCCACACGTGCTCACAATGAAAAGCTCTCTGACAACATACTAGAAGGTCAAGAGACAATGTTTTAATGGCTGGGCCTTGAGGACAATTCTGGTTGCATTTAAATCTCAGTGCCAAATGCAGTAAGAGTTCCCAGCCAATATTGCGGCTTTTTATTCAATTAGTAAAGAGATCATAACAAATAACTTGTTCTTCTAATTTTCCTTCCACTATCCCTCATCCAAATGAAACTCTAGTAATGCTGAAATAAATGATTTCTATAATTAGCTGTAGGGATTTAAATAAGTTGCTTAACATTTATGAGACTTCATTTCTCAGCTATAATTGGAAGACTGTCTACCCAATAAGACTGTGAGGATTGCATAAACAAGATTGGACTTCACAGCTACAATTACACATATTTACATTTATATTTATTTATATATGATGGTAGAAAGATAGGTTGATAGATACAGAGATAGATATAATTATCAGAACAGAAAAATATCTTCCATATTTCCCAAATTATCAGTTTTATGATAGCTATGGATATGTTTTCTGAGGCTGGTTTTGAAATCGTGAGGTTTAACTAAGTATAAACTTTTTGTTTTAAAATCTTAGGAGAAAAATAACTGGATACGAGGGGAAGTGGAAGTGAACACATAAGGAACAGCCCACACAAAACCGATTTTATAGCATCCACATATGTGATGGCAATAGAATTGTTTCCCCATGGCATGGAAATGTGTTAGAGTAGCCATATCATTGCAGCCTCAGAACTCTAGCAACACTTACTATTAAGCAGAAAAATCTTGTTTAATTTCTCTACTGACACCAATCTTTAAACATGAAGCTAGAGCTAAGGTCAATTCTTTTTAAAATAAGAAAGAGACTCCTGTAAATTTAGACTCCAAACATATCTCTGTGTAATCCTTTATAAGTCATGAATCCATGAATAAACAAGACTTTCAGTTCAAGTTACACATTACACATTTATTTACACAAACCTTCAGTTCTCCGAAATTCACACAAGTTTTAGATATAAATAAACATGTAGTTTAAAACAATTACATGTGGTAAAGAATGTAAGACATGTTCTTTTCATTATTTTAAATGTAGGCCAGGAGAATCAATAACATGAAGCTAAAGAAATTGGAATTTATTCAATAACAATAAGCATTCACAGATGTTTTCACTGGATTGGGGTCCTTCTGTCTGTGTCTTTTCTCCCTTTTTATAAGAAAGGGCACAGGTTTACAACTGAGTGGCTTCTTTAGCCTGCTTTCTGTGCATGAATGACTGGAGTATCAACAACTTCTTTATATTTGAACTATTCTTGCATGTTTAGTAAATGCTGATACAATTCCTTTAAATACTTTGTGGGCTTTCTGCGTTTCAAATTATACAGTTCTTGCTTTAGTTCTTTTTTTTTTTTTTTCCCTTTTCTATTTCATTACAAGCAATAAGGGAAGACAGCTGGAAATTTCAGTATTTGGTGGGAAACCACTTATCTAATTCTGAGATCATTATGTACAATTCTAATTTTCATGTTAGTGTAAGCAAAAATGTTACCAACTGTTCTGCCAGAATACTACAGGTGCACTTTTCTCCAACCTCCAGTTACAAAATCTTATTATTCACTAACAGTGTTCTTAAAACTCTTCCAATTCTTCTTCTGTAACTTGATGCCAAAGTCTATGACACATGTTTGGTTTCATTATAGCATTACCCCTTTTGTTGTACTAAATTTTGTTCTGGTTATCTATTGCTACATAACAGTCTACTCTAAAGTTAAATGGCTTAAAGGAACAATATATTTTTCTTAAATCTCACTTTTTTTTTTTTTTTTTTAGTCAAGAATTTGAGCAGACTGACTCATCATACATGGTGGGGATGACTGGAAGTCTGGTTTCAGTTGATCCCTTTTTCTACTTAATGTTGTTTCAGGATCCCTCTAGTATTGTAATAAAACTTCCTTATTTTTTAAAAAACAGCTTTATTGTGTTATAACTGATATATATAAAACTATACATATTTAATATATATAATTCGATGAGCTTGAACATATGCATATACCTATGAAAACATCTTGGAAATTTAGACCCCTAAGAGAGCAATTATAGAACTGATAGTCTTCTGAAAGATGTTACCTCTGTCCTAATTGGGGATCAAAGCTGTTACAGATCAGCCCAATTCAAGGAAAGAGGAAATGGAGGTCAATTTTCAGTGGGTGGAGTGTCAAAGCATTCGGGTCTGTCTTTAATCTGCTTTAATGAAGGAACAGGGAGATTCAAAAGAAAAATGGAAGTTGTAAAAAGTAAAATAATACAAATGATAAATGGGAAAGGTGCAATAATTGAAATTAAAACAACTTCAATGGTTGGGCTTAAAGCATATTGTAAACAGTGAAAGAAAGACTGAGTGGATGTGAAGACAGTTAAAAATAATTCATCTAATCTAAAAACTAAAGAGTACAAAAGAAAAAAAAAATGAGCCACAATAATATGTAGGAAAATGTGGAACTTTCTAAAATACATGGAATTAGAATTACAGAAAGAAAAGAGAAAGATATAAAAGTGGGGAAAATATTTAAAGAAATTACATTCAAATATTTCCCAAATAAAATGAAAAAACACTGACTTGTTGATCTAAGGTCAGTGGCTGCTGAAAATTTGAACCTCTCAGATTTACTCTCTACACAAAAATATTGTTGGAATAGAAGTTTGTGAGACATCTCAAAAATCTTCTGGAGTCAGTATTATGTAATAATGGCCAAAAAACACTTTATTAGACAATTTAAAGTTGTAACCTCTAGGATGAATTTGTCACGATTGTATAGAAATAGAAAATCTGTTTTCTACTTTACAATATTTTTATTCTGAAAATAATTTTAGAATAGCAGTAATAGTCTTCCTTGGTAAAACCATGGTATATTATGCAAAATTATGATGTGTCCTTCATAGCATTCTCCAAAAGAAAATCTGAGCTTTCATTGGCAAACACACAGAAAGCTAGAATAACATTATCTTTTACTTGACTATTAGACAATTTGATTTTAATTCTACTTGAAATGATATCAAAGAGATTAATCATTTTTCTTAATATTCCATTATTCTTGTGTAAAACTATGAAAGGCCCTGAACATTGTCCTGCTTTCAATTGCAAAGTCCAATTTGGCACTAGTGGAAACAAAGAAAAATCAGTATTAACTAGGAGCCTCTAGAAGGATCTGATTTCTGAAGCTTAAGGTGATATACAGAGAGCAGTGGCTCCCTTCTGAGTGTTTTTTAGTGGGTTGTATCTTCTCCAACATTGCTTCTGACTCCTCTGTTTATAATCTACTTATTTCATAAGATAGATCTCATAGGAAAGTAAAAAGTACATTTATCATTTTCTATTTTACACTCTGCAAGATTCAAAGAGAACAGCTCATTAAATATTTTTTTAATTCACATTTTTTTGCTCTTCACAAATATATTGTTCCTGTTTTGATATTTGACTATTTCCAATAACAATATAAATTAATATCAATTTTCCTATAATCCACATAATTTCACCATCTTAATGCATATACTGAAATTGTCCATACTGATTTAAACCAATAATTGATTAAGTAAATAAATGGAGAAGTAACAGCTTTCCCTTGAAAAGTAAGTGCAATTAATAAATGTGGAAGAGATGTGGGAAATAGAAAGTCACTATTAGAAAATACAGGAATAATCACTGCAGGCAAGATTTATTGATGAAATAGAATATTTACAAAGTTTCAAAGTATCTCCCAAAAGAGATTTAATATATTTTTTTAAGAAATTTTTTATTTATTTGGGAGAGAGAGAGAGTGAAACCCTGTGGAGGGTCAGAGGGAGAGGGAGAAGGAGAGAAGCAGACTCCCTGTTGAGCACAGAGCCCCATGCAGGGCTGGATCCCATGACCCATGAGATCATGACCTCAGCTGAAATCAAGAGTCATTTGCTAACTGACTGAGCCACCCAAGTGCCCCCTTAAAAGAAATTTATTAATTCTAAAGGGAAGCATGATAACTTTATAGTGGAAAATCTAGTCAACACCATCCTAAGCAAGATTTATGTTACCATTACTTAAATATATGGACATCACATAATTCCTGACATAATGCACTAAAAAGGGCATATCATGGGGCACCTGGGTGGTTCAGCTGGTTTAGGGGATGACTCTTGATTTCGGCTTATGACCTCAGGATTGTGAGATGGAACCCAGAGTCAGGCTCTAAGCTCAGCACGAAGTCTGCTTGAGGTTCTCTCTCTCCCTCTCCCATAGCTCCTCACCCTGGTTGCAAATGCACTCGCCTCTCTCTTGCTTTCTCTCAAATAAGTAAATCTTTTTTTAAAAAGGGGGCATGTCACTTCTATGGTACTTTGGTCAAAAGTGCATAACCTCAGTTTAGTGATGAGAAAACATAAGATAAACCAAAATTCAGGGACATTTAATAAATAACTGATCAGAACTTTTCAGAAATGTAAAAGTCATGAAAAACAAGGAAAAAGTGAGGTACTGTAATAGTTTGGAGGAGACTAAATGCTATATGGGATTCTAAATTAGATCTTGGATCACATAAAGTTCATTAGTGGAAAAGAAGAACTGGTGATATCCAAATAAATTATGTAGTTAACGATATTATAGCAATTTATAGCAATTTTAATTTCTTAGCTTTGATAATTGTTAATATAGTTAGGTAAGATGTTAATGTTCAGGGAATCTGAAAAAAGACTATATGGGAGCCCTCTTTATTCTTTTTACAACATTTTGAAGGTCTAAAATTATTTCAAAAATGGGAAGTTAAAAGAATGGAGAGAAAGAAGGAATTATCATTACTTACGGGTTAACATGTGTGAAACTTGTTAAGAACATTGTATTTATGGATTCATTTCCTCCTCACAGTAATTATATGGTGTAGGTTTTATCATTATTCAAATTCTGTATATGAGGAAACTTAGGTATGGAGAGAGTAAGTAAATTTCCAGGTGCTGTGGGTTGAATTATTCCCCCCCCAAAAGCTATGTCCAAGTCCTACCCACTAGTACCTGTGAATACACCCTTACTTAGAAATAGGGTCTTTGTGGATGTAATTAAGTTAAAATGGGGTCATACTGCTTGAGATGAGCCTTAATTCAATGAATGGTATCTTTATAATAAGAAGGGTATTTAAAGGCAGATAGACACATAGAGAGAACAACATGAAGATGGAGGGAGAAACTGGAGTGAAGTATCTATCATCAAGGAATGCCAAAAACTTTTGGCAACTGCCAGAAGCCAGGAGAGTAGGGTAGAATAGATTTTCTCTTACTGCCTCTAGAAGAAACAGACCCTGATGATATTTTGATTTTGAATTTCTAGCCTCCTGAACTGAGACAAATTTCTTTTGTTTTAAGCCACCCAGCTTATGGTACTTTGTTATGGCAGCCCTAAGAAACTACACCAGTGTACATGGCTATTAAGTATGTGAATTTAAATTCAGTCATATTCACTTAAAACCCCTCAATCTTAGCTACTACTAGTTTGAAATAGAAATCAATCTGACAAGAGTGTTAAGACACTCACTGAACCAAAAACATGAAACAGATCCCATGTTTTCCTGACATTTCTTCTCAATGAGATCTGATAATCTGGGAACAAATTAAACTTCTACTTTTAATTAGTTGTGGATAACAACATAAAACAACATGAATAGAGAATGATAATTCCGAATATTTAAATATCTCAATATTTGTATTATTTAACTAGATTTTAACCTTTAATATTTCTCATCCTTCAGATTCTTTGAATTTGGATAATTTCGAAAATTCCTAAGCTAAAAAAAAAAAAAGAATTCCTATGTAAAATAAATGGTTCAAAGCCTTTTGAATATGCCTCATACGGAAAAGGCTGCCTTTAAATGATAATTTGAAAAGAGCTAAATAACTATTTCACTATTTTAATTAAAATATTTTTATCTTTGAGTTTTGTTGAAAATTTTTAATTATGTGGTCAAAAATAGGTGTATAAAAAAGAAATATTTTGTATATAGTTTATATTTTAATAAACAGAGACAACCATTACTGAATGTATTTCTGAAGTCTTCAGAATACTGTTATCAGATTACTTTGGTTCTTAACATCAATAATTCAATGGTATCATCACTGAAATACTTTTACAATTATTTCTAAAGAAAGAAATTTTAATTTTTCAAAAATATCATTTGAAAATTTTTCATTAATATTATCTGTAGAAATATAGTGTTCAAATAATCAGATTGTATATTAGCAAAGGCAATTGAAAAATGAAATTAAAAATACATTTAAATTGCATTAAAGTATAGAAAATACCTGGAAAAAACTTAACAAAAAATGTACAAGATCAGTACCAAAAACTATTCAGTACTGCTGAGTAAAATTAAAAGACATAAAAAATAGGCAATCTCTGTTCATAAGTCAGATCACTCAGTAGTGTCAACATGTCCTTTGTCTCTAAAATGGTTTATATATTCATACACAATCTCAATCAAATCTCAGCAGAACTTTTGTAAAAGCAGATGAAATTTTTTGTGTATGTAAAAATTGAAATGGCCTAATATAGTCAAAAAAGTTTTATAAAATAAAGAAGTTGAAGGTCTTAGCACTACTTATTTATAAGAGTTAAGAGATATGTGCCCTCCTCAATACCCACCACCAGGCTCGCCCATCCCCCCACTCCTCTCCCCTCCAAAACCTTCAGTTTGTTGCTCATAGTCCACAGTCTCTCATGGTTCATCTCCCTCTCCGATTTCCCCCCATTCACCCTTCCTTTCCTTCTCCCAATGTCCTCCATGTTTTTCCTTATGCATGGAGCACTGGGTGTGGTATATGAACAATGAATCTTGGAACACTGAAAAAATAAAATAAAAGTAATTGGGGGAAAAAAAAAAAGAGTTAAGAGATAGCCCTCTGATTTATCAAAAATATTTTTAAAAAACAATACCATTCAAAATACTTATGAGTTATAGATTAATTGAAGTTTGTCAGTACATTAAATTATGAGATTTGATGTTAAGATTCCTATTAATGTCTAGAGAGCAGAAATTCCTCTAACTTCAAGATAAGAAAATTTGTTTCTTATAATGCTGTCTGCTTATAAATGAAAGATATGATTTAACATATCAGAAACACATGGGGCGCCTGGGTGGCTCAGTGGGTTAAGCCTCTGCCTTAGGCTCAGGTCATGATCTCAGGGTCCTGGGATCGAGCCCCGCATCGGGCTCTCTGCTCAGCGGGGAGCCTGCTTCCCTCTCTCTCTCTGCCTGCCTCTCTGCCTACTTGTGATCTCTCCTCTCTGTCAAATAAATAAATAAATAAATCTTTAAAAAAAAAAAAAACATATCAGAAACACGTTTGTAAATATCCCATGATAAAATTTCCATAAAAGCAAGGTAACTGTCCAAATATGTCAAATAAGTTAATTTCGAATAACATAAATAAAACATCCTAACTAATTCTAGTTACTTATTTTTTATGTTTACCATATACATATTCTTTAAGAATTTACCAAATTCCTATAGAGGACTAGGAACCGAGATGAATGCAAGCATTTATCAAATGGCTACTGAGCACCAGGAAATGGGCTGAATGCTCAGACTGAAAGATGAATAAAATGCACAGTTTGGCTTTTCTGAATAGTGGGGGAAGACAAGAGAGCAAACAAAAAGAGAATTGTTATTTGCAATAGGCAAGACATGGAAACAAGCTAAGTGTCCATGAATAGATGAATGGATAAAGAAAATGTGGTGTACACACACACACACACAATGGAATATTACGCAGCCAAAAAAGGATGAAGTTGTCCCACTTGAGACAACATGGATGACCTAGAGGGTATTATGTGAAGTGAAATAAGTCAGATTGAGAAAGACAAATACCATATGATTCTACTCATAAGTGGAAATCTAAAAAAGTAAATGAAAAGCAGAATCAGAATTATAAACAGAAAACAAACTGATGTTTGCCAGAGGGGAGAGCTGAGCAAATGGGTAAAAGGGAGAGGGAGATACATGCCTTCAGTTATGGAATGAGTAAGTTACAGGAATAAAAAAGCAGACATAAGGAATCCTGTCAATGATATTCTAATAGTGATATAATGGAACAGATGGTAGCTCCACTCCTGGTGAACACAGTATAATGTATAAATTTGTCAAATTGCTACATTGTACACCTGAAACTAATGTAACATTGTGTGTTAACTATACTCAAAAAAGAAAAACAATTGTGTTTTCTTCTAAAAGAACAGGTTCTCATCCTAGCTGAGAGTCCCTCTGCTTTCAGGGACCTTGAAGGAAAGAAAGAAATATAAAATTGTTTGGTTCAAAACATGTATTTATGAGTAGACCATCTTCTGACTTGCCCACTCTAGTACTTAGGCATATTATGAATGAAATCTCTATTTTTCTTTAAGGATATTCAATAAACTATGTTAATTGAGACCAGCATATGGAGTGTTCATTCCTATTGACCCCATACCTCTGAGATGTTTTTTTTTTTTTCTCTGTTTTCTCAGAACCCAGAATCAAATTCAACAAAAGTGATTCTTGGACACTAAATCCTCCCCTCCTTCAATGGACAAGCATTGTCTCTATCAGATTATGGGAATAGTTTAAATCGAGTTCATCTCAATGTAGATATTTCATCAGATAACTTGGCAGAGAATAATACATAAACCAGAGAGGGAAGCACCACCTAACAGTTACAGCAGTAAGAACTACTGAAAATTAGTTTGTTCAGCACACTGAGCATACCACGTGGAGGCCACTTATCAAATTGCCCCTGTATTTATTCTAATATTATCTGAGCCCCATGTTCTACAAAATTGTATAGAGAAACAAAGGAATTAAGAGAGGTCCTCAGGATATTTCATGTGACTGACATTCTTGGGAAAAAGACTATCTTCATTTTTGTGATCAGAAAGTCAAACAAAAAGTAGTTGTCATTTTCCTCTATTATGCAATATTTGTCAGAGGTAGTGTCAGAAGTAGGACAGTATTAAAAATATTCTATTGCTTTTTTATTTTGTTGAAGAATTAGCTGCTAATTTTAATTTATAACTGAGTGTAGTTAAATATAAGTTTAAAGAAATATTTTCTTAATCTTTGATATTTTTCAGTACTAAGTCTCATTCAGCAAGATTTTATTATTTACAGTAAAAGAGTAGTCCCCAAATTATGTAGACATTTCACCTAAATCAATAATTCCTAGATAACTGAAGAATTTTGTATGTCTTTCCTTGAGGATTTTTAAATAATCCTCATTAACAGAGTATAATTCCATTGGTAAAAATAGAATGCTAATACAATTAAGTTAATTTAGCATGTATAAATTCAATAAAAATAATGTTAAGTAATTAAGCATTTCAAATAAATGTTTTTATTAATTAATATGAAACAGTTACTACTGGATCATAATAGTTTGGTTTTGGGTTTTAATAATAAAAGTTGTTGGTTAAGAATATGGGCTTTGGATTCACATAAACCTAGGTTTGATTTTTAGTTTTGCAATAAATTGCTGTGCATTTTCTGATAATGTATTTTCAGGCCTCACTTTCCTCCTCTACAAAATGGAGATGATAATGCAATATTCAGGGTCAATCTGAAAGTTAAATAAAATTTTTTATGCACTTAATAAAGCACTTAATGCCTTATCCAGTGCTAATAACTATTCAATAACTGCCTAAACATGTCTGTTGTTAGAGATGAATCCTTATTACTTCAGAACATACGATATTTAGAACTTCCCAAGTGCCTTAACTGTTTTTATTGTCCAAACTCCAATTCTGATTAGGCAAAAAGAACAAAGAAGGCATTTTCTTTGCCACCATTGCACATGGGCCGTTTTACTTAGATCACTGACTGGATTGTTACTTTCATTCCTCTCCTGTGTTCACTCATATAAGAAAAAAAAAGAAGGAGTTCTCCTGATTCATAAGATTCCAAGTCAGCTGAGAATCTAGAAAAAAGTATAATTGGAAAACTTTTGGAAAACAATTTGTTATTTTACTTTTGGAAAACAATTTGTTATTTTAAAATTATTTCTCAAGATATGAAGAGGTTTCATGAATAAAGAAAGAAAGAGCAATTCTCTTTCAAATTTAACTTTAATTATCTGATTACACTGGGTATGATGTAGCAGAGTAAAAAATAATCAAGTCTACATTTAGTCCACACTTGTATCTTCCTTTAATTAAAAAAAAAACTCAAGAAAGTGTAAAAAAAAACTGTCCAAAAATAAACCAAATAAATGGTCACTTCATTTCTCCAATATGTTGAAATATGCCTTCTTCAATTGCTATGGTAGTTTATAAAATCCAAAGCAGTAGTATCTCCTAATGCCAGGTCTAGGGCAACTTCAAAAATAGGAAATCACTTCAAATTTTCAAAAAAAAGGAAACAGGAAATCACTTCAAAAATAGTGTTTTCTAATGGCTAGCAGACACATGAAGAAATGTTCATCATCATTAGCCATCAGGGAGATTCAAATCAAAACCACACTGAGATACCACCTTACACCAGTTAGAATGGCCAAAATCAACAAGACAGTAAACAACAAATGTTGGAGAGGATGTGGAGAAAGGGGAACCCTCTTCCACTGTTGGTGGGAATGCAAGTTGGTGCAGCCACTTTGG
>JAPYYM010002582.1:0-12107 GCA_028534135.1 Potos flavus
TAATTTGCTACACAGCTATGGATAACTAATATCCATCCAAATCATGACAATTCTACTCAATCCCAATTTTGGGAAAGCCTATTCATTGGAGTTGGCTAGACATGCAGGCCTGAGTTCACGCTGGAAGGCACAGTTCCCAGAAAGGATGCGCTGTCAGAAGTGTTTTCCATGGTTCCCAAGCCCCGATCAGATTAGGTACAATGGTATAAGCTGCTTCTACTTCAAACAAAATTAAGTCCTTCTGTTCCTTTTCATTATTGAGTGCTTTTTACAACCAGCCTCTTTCTCTCTCTGAGTTCTTAGTGCTTTCTATTCTATAGTTACTGTTTCAACATCATTCTTTCTGCCTTTAAGATTCTCTTGATGGGACAAAACCATTAAGGACATGTAGACCAACCCACAGACTTGACTCTTCTCTATAACATCCCCCAAGTCATCTTCCAGTATATTTTTAAATTATGAGGTCACTATCACCTGGGAGAGCTCATTCGATCTTTGGATCATTTCCTTAGAAAATTCCTCCAAAAGCAAGCAGAATTACTTGCTCTGCTCTCCCACTTCACTTGGTTCTTAGGAGATTCATCCTTGGGCAGACTCTCCAAAGACAATTGGTTGTGACTGAGAACACACCTCTTAAGCAAGAACTGGTTATTGGGGGATTTAAAACAAACCATACTTTATTATGATAGCCCTAGCTTGACTTGGTTTTCTATGAGCCATCTTATTAGCTGAATCCAGTCTACAAAATTATCTATTCATTCTCAAGAATGTATCTCTCATAAGAGAGAAGGCTCTTTAATTATTTGGATTCTTAGATATTTCTGTGCTGTTCTTAAAACTTTTTTGAGTATTCCTGTAGCAGCTGCTGCATGTAAGTGATGGACAGAGTTAACAAATATCTTGTCCTTGTCTCTGTAGGGCCCTGGGCCAACCACTGTCCATCTGAGTGTCATATCTTCTACTCAGGCTTGCCAGGACAATGATAAGATTAATTTTTTTCCACAAAGGCAGTGGGGTAGGTACTCTAGAGACTTCCTGGAGAGTTTAGTTCTTCTGTAGATCTAGGAAAGTTATAGGAGTGTTTTCTTGCCTACTAAAGGTAGCCAACAATGGCCAAATCCTGTACAAAACCCTTAATATAGTCCACAAAGCTACATGATGTGGCACCTATTTTTCCAGCCACAATTCTCACCATGCTCTCATTCCCACTCTAAACTCTAGTTATACTGGCATTCTTTCAGTTTGTCAAAATCTCCGTGTTCTTCCTACCATGGGGCCTTTTCACATGCTATTTCCTTATTCCAGAATCCCTTATCTTCTCTCTTCTCAGTTAACTTATTCATCTTTTAGATCTCAGCTAAGTGTTGCTTTCTCAGAGAAGCCTTTCCTGATAACTACCCTGAGTCTAGATTATAGTTCTTTCTTATTTGATATCAAAAAGTGGACATACTTTTCCTTTAGCTCACCATTTCAGTTTCAGTTTATACATTTATTAGTGTGAATATTTGGTTAATGTCTACTCCTCCTCCTTAAAGTTCCATTCGCACAGAGACTGCATTTTGTTCTCCTTGTAACACTTAACATAGAATCAAGTATAGTAAGTGCTCAATAAGTTTTTATGGCATGAAGGAAGAGGGAAATTAGAATTCATTTTGATTAAAAATATCCTTTGAGTAACACAGGAAGCTATATCCTATTCTAATTCAGACAGAAAAGTTTTCCTAGGAATGACATATATTACAACTCTAAAAATGAATAGGACTATGTCAGAAGAACAAAACAACTGGGGAAGTAAGAAATAATGAGACCTTGAATGAGCTCATCAGTCATTGGATTAGGTCTAGTCAATTATTTCTTCTCTGCAAATGAGAACATTTGGTCCTTCTGTCCAAATATAGGAATTTACTGAAGATGCCATGAAGAATGGTAAGAGCTTTAAAACTGAATAGGAAATGACCTTATAAAGCAGCAGGTGGATGCCAGACATCTCCTGTAAGATAGCCAGATCTTTTTCAGAGCATCACTGGGAAAGACCACCTTTGCCGGAGAGTGTCTCCTCAATCACTTATGACTGGATGTCTGGAAGTAGCAGAACATCCAGGGGCCAGAAGCGAGGATTTGAAAAGAAGTGATGCCAAATCAGAGCAGGATCGGTAAGGCTATGTGCTGTTTAGCCTCTTGAAGATTGGGCCCAGGGTATGTCCTAGGAATGCAAAGGTAACTCCACAGAAGCCTAGAGAAACCAGAAAGCAGTGTCACATACACCAGACCCAGGGAGCTGACGAGGAATGCTGGGCCTTCTGTAAGGCAGGTATGAAATCTAGGAGATGGTGCTGAGCTTGGCTGATTCCAAGAGTGATCAAATAATTCAGCCTCATCCAGACGCAAATGTTTAAGCCCTAGTCCCTAATGTGATGGTATTTTTAGATGGGGTGTTTGGGAAATAACTAGGTTTAGATGAAGTCATGAGGGCAGGGACCTCATAACGGGATTAGTAGCCTTCTACAAAGAGACACCACAGAGTTACATGCACTCCCCACCCGTCTCTGCACCATATGAGCACACGATGAGAAGGCAGCTCCCTGCAAACCAGGATGAGAGAGCTCACAAGAAACTGATTGTGTTATTACTCTGATCTCCAATTGCCAGCCTATATAACTAAGAAAATAAATGTCTGTTGTATAAGCCACCCAGTCTATGTATTGTGCCAGGGCAGGCTGCAGCTAATACAGTGGCAATACAGAGATGAACGGGAAACGCGTGGTCCCTATTCTCATTGCTGGATAAATAGGGAAGATATCAAATATTATCATAAACTATAACTACTAACAGGGGCGCTTGGGTGGCTCAGTCCATTAAGCGTCTGCCTTCAGCTCAGGTCATGATCCCAGGGTCCTGGGATCGAGCCCCATGTCGGGCTCCCTGTTCAGCAGGGAGCCAGCTTCTCCCTCTCTCTCTGCCCCCACTTGTGCTCTCTCCCTCTCTCTCAAATAAATAAATAAATAAATAAATCTTTAAAAAAATAAAACAAAATACAACTAATAATAGGTATGTACAATGCAGCACAGGTATATTTAACAAAGATGTAGCCTAGTCAGAACTAGGGGAAAACTAGGGGAAAAGAACTTAAGAAAGAAACTTAAAAAAAAAAAAAAAAAAGAAACTTTAAGGATCTGAAGATTGAAAGGCTGTGGTGGGAGTGGGGGAACTGAGGGACATTCAGGCATGAAGCCCAGGGGCACAGTCGTAGTATCCATGGCATGAGAGAGCCTGCTCATACCCGTTTACGTAAGCCATCGTCAGCATCTCTTCCCAACTTTGTATTCAGTGATACTCATTGGGAGCTGGAAACCAGACACAGTGGGAATATTTTTACATGGAAGAATTTTGCAAACACTACAAATCAGGCCTTTTCTTTCCTGTCAGCCACCAGTTGTTAAAGATTTACCACACACAATTGTAAAGCATATTGAAGAAACAGAGTCTAGCAAAGTTGAGACAGAGAGTAAAAGATAATGTGGAAAGAGAGGAGGCTAAAAATAGACTTTTATGGATGGCACCTGATCATCAGTTTTCTAAAAAAAATATGCTCAGTTTTTACAACCAAGGATGAGAATGATGAGGAAATAGAGTTTCTTGTAGGCAATAGTAAGAGGTTGGTATCTATATTAAGATCAAAGGTGGGGGGAGGATTCGGGAAAAATGGCATAGTAGGAACCAAAAGGAATCATCCACCTACCTAGACAAAACTGTACTTGGAGAATCTATTTTGAAAGCCTGGAGTCTGCTGAAGGCTTCCAACATCCCAGAGAAGTCTTGGTCAGTAAATTGCAGTTAATTTTGGTCAATTTTAGCTCTTATCACAATAGCAGTCATCCATCTCCTCCCCTTATAGCCTTATGGCAGGCAACCGTGCAGATGTTCCTGGAGCAGCTTGCACACAGCTTGTGGGAGCCAGAGTAAGCTAAAAGGATCCTGTTCTCCAAATATTGGAAACATGTTATCTGATAGCTGCTTCTGATCACTGAGGGCACACACACAGTCAGGCAGTCATTATTGTTATACCTCCCCTCGCTGTTTCAAGCCACATGCATCTCCAGTTAAAGTTTCTCCCAGTGGATTTAATGGGCCAGCTGCTTTTTTCCCATTAATTTACTTTTCTTTTCTCCCCCCTTTTGGGAGCCAGACATGAATGCCAAGATATTAAAAAAAAAAAAGCTAAGTATGAGAGAAGATAAGAGACTGTGCATCCTCAGGGAAAGGCTTAGAAAAGACCTAAGAAGACCTTAAATTTACAACTAAAGCTGGTCCTTGGCACAGAGACAGCCTACTACAATCAAAATAACAAAAATGATAAAAAAGAATAACACAAAAATAGCCAACCCTGTAGAAGGGAGGGAATCTAATTTTCAAATTTTTCACATTATTAGATTCAAAAGTCTAGTTTCAACAAAAAATCCTGAGGCATACAAAGAAATAGGAGTTTTGAGTTGCCCACTCAAAGGAAAAAATAAAACAAGAACTATCCCTGGAAAAGACCTGATGGTTAATCTACTAGACAAAGACTTTTTAAAAACTGTTTCAAAGACGCTCAAAGAACTAAAGAAATCAAGAAAACAATGTGTAAATAAGAAAGAAAACAAACAAAAAGAACTAAAGAAATCAAGAAAACAATGTATAAATAAAAAAGAAAACAAACAAACAAAAAGAAATCAGGAGCTGAAAGTATAATAACTGAAAAGAAAAATTCACTAGAGGGATTAAAAAATATTTGAGCAGGGGAACTTGGGTGGCTCAGTCAGTTAAGCATCTGCTTTGCGCTAAGGTCATGATCTCAGGGTCCTGGGATCGAGCCCCATGTCGGGCTCCCCGCTCAGCAGGGAGTCTACTTCTCCCTTTCCTTGGGATCCTCCTCCCCGCTTGTGTTCTGTGTCAAATAAATAAATAAATAAAATCAACAAAACAAAACAAAAATATTTGAGCAGGAAAAAAAGGAAGAATAAGTAGACCCGAAGATATGAAAATGTAAATTATTGAAACTGAGGAATAGAAAGAAAAAGACTGAAGAAAAGTGAGTGGAGCCTAGGGACCTGTGGCAAACCACCAAACAGACCAAAATGCACATTGTTGGTGTCCCAGAAGGAGAAGAGAGAGAGAGAAAAGGGGGCAAAGAGAAAAATCTGAAGGAATAATACTTGAAAATTTTCTAACTTTGATGACACATTCATTAAGACAGCCAAGAAGCGCAACACACTTCGAGTAAGATAAATTCAAAAGACCCACATCAAGACATATTATAATCGAACTCTCAAACACGAAACACAAAGAGAGAATTTTTAAAGCAGTAAGAGAGAAGCAACTTGTCACATACAAGAGATCGTCAAATCGAGTATCATATTTCTCTTCAGAAATTGGAGGCCATATACACCCCTATGTTTACTGTAGCATTATTTACAATAGGCCACATATGGAAGCAACTTGTCCACTGAGATGAGTGGATGAGGAAGATGTAATATATATACACAATGGAATATTACACAGCATTAGAAAAGATGAGATTATGCCATCTGTGACAACATGGGTAGATCTAGAGGGTGTGATGCTAAGTAAAATATGTCAGTCAGAGAAAGACAAATACCATATGATTTCATTCATATGTGGAATCTAAAAAAGAATGAATAAACAAAAAGCAGAATCAGACCCACAAATACAGAAAACAAACTGATAGTTGCCAGAAAGGAGGGGGTGGAGGCTGGGCAAAATAGGTAAAAGGGAGTGCAAGGTACAGGCTTCCAATTATGGAATGAATAAGTCATGGGAATAAAAGGCATAGCATGAGGAATATAGGTAATGATACTGTAATAGCGTTATATGGTAACAGATGGTGACTGCACTTGTAGTGAACATAGCATAATGTATAAACTTTTCCAATCCCTATGTTGTATAACTCTAACTAATATAACATGTGTGTCAACTATACTCAAAAAAAGAAAAAGGAAATTTTGGAAGCCAGAAGACAATAGGATGATATATAAAAGTCACTTTTAAAAAACGGTCAACATAGTAGGAATGTCCACAATAGGCAAACTGTGGAAGGAGCCGAGATGCCCTTCAACAGATGAATGGATAAAGAAGATGTGGTTCATACATGCAATGGAATATTACTCAGCCATCACAAAGGATGGATACCCACCATTTGTACCGACATGGATGGAACTGGAGGGGATTATGTTAAATGAAATAAATCAAGCAGAAAAAGACAATTATCATATGGTTTCACTCATATGTGGAACATAAAGAATAGCGTGGAGGACCACAGGGGAAGGGAGGGAAAACTGAATGGGAAGAAATCAGAGAGGGAGACAAACCATGAGAGACTCTGGACTCGGGGAACCAAACTGAGCGTTACAGAAGGGAAGGGTGTGGGGGGATGGGGTAACCGAGTGATGGATATTAAGGAGGGCATGTGTGGTAATGAGCACTGGGTGTTATACACAACTAATGAATCATTGAATGCTACATCAAAAACTAATGATGTACTATATGCTGTCTAATTGAACATAATAAAAAAATTTTAAAAAAATTCAACAAAGAATCTGGTATTTGGCAAAACTGTCCTTCAAAAGTGAGAGAGAAATTAAGATATATCCAGAGTGGAAAAAAAAAAGAAGCTGAAGGAGCCTGTAAGAAATGATCAAGGGTGTCCTGCAGAGGGAAATAAGAGGACACTACAAAGGAACTCAACACCATATGAAGAAATAAAGATCTCAATAAAGGTATATGCATGCACAATAATAAAAGCTAGTATAATTTTAACAATGAATTATAACTCCAATTTTATTTTTTACATGATTTAAGAGACTAATATATTTTTTAATTAAAACATAAAATAAAAAAGGTGGGCATCTATGATAAGCCATGGCCAATGGCTAAGACTCTAGTGAATATAAAGTGGAAGAGTACAGGTATGCATGACAACAGATGTATCAGTCAGGGTTCTCCAGAGAAACAGAAAAACAGAAGCTGTTAAGAGATGTTATTTATAATACACAAATATATATAGATTTTTAACTATATATGTACTTATATATGTAAATCATAATTAGCTGGGTCCTCTGCTCAGGGTCTCACAAGGCTGCATTGAAAGTATAGACCAGAGCTGCAGTCTCTTCTAAGGCTCATTGTCCTCTTCTAAGCTCATGTTGGTTGTTAGCAGCATGTATTTCCACATCCATAGAACTCATGGTGATGGTGTTGTTGTTGTTTAAGATTTTATTTATTTGTCACAGAGAGAGAGAGAGAGAAAGAGAGAGCACAAGCAGGGGAGGCAGCAGGCAGAGGGAGAAGCAGGCTCCCAGCTGAGCAGAGAGCCAGATGCGGGGTTCGGTCCCAGGACTCTGGGATCATGACCTGAGCCAAAGGCAGATCCTTAACTGACTGAGCCACCCAGGCATCCCAGAACTCATGGTGGTTTGCTTCTCAAGGCCAGCAGTGGAATATCTCTCTTCTGAAAAGAAGAGTTTCTCTTTTAAGCATTTTCACCTAATTAAGTCAAACCCACCTACGATAATCTCACTTTTGATCAACACAAAATCAATGGATTTGGGACTTTAATTATATATGCAAAATCCTTTTACTTTGCCATCTAAGGTAACCTAATCATAGAAGTGATATCCATCATATGTGTAAGTCCTTCCCTAGTCAAGTGGAAGTCACTGTGCAGTGGTACACATAGAGTGGGAATCTTGGGGACTATATCAGAATTCTACCTAGCAGAATCTACCCTTTGATTCCCAGTGATTCATGCCCTGTTTCCAGGCAAAAATACATTAACTGTCTTTCCCTGTTTCCAAGAATCTCATTTCATGAGCTCAATGTCCAAAATTCCATCCAAATCAATTCCAGGTATAGATGAGGTTCCTGGATGTAGTCCATTAAGTATAACTTCTGGGGCAATTACTTTCCATCTGTGGATATGTGAAACTAAAGAGACAGCCCCTTACACACCCAACATGCAATGATGGGACAGACATAAGGTAACAATTATGGGCATTCTGATTCAAAAAGGGCAGGAAATGGAAAGGTTAAAAGGAGTAATTGGGTACCCGGTAATTCTAAAATCCACTGGGCAAATGTCTCTTGATTAGGTTTCAAGGCCTGAGAACAACCTTCCCTGGCTCTCAGCTCTGCCCTCTGAATCATCCTTCCTTTTTCATGAAAGATAACACATTTGCAGCTCTGTGGTTTTATAAGTCGGCTTCTAACCAGTAGAATTAGTGGGTCTAAAAGCCTCATTTAATTTTGTACTTTTCTTGTACTTTTTAGTCCAAACTGGCAGTGTTTCTGCTAAAAAAAATTTTTTTTTCAAGAACCTTGCAGGTCTTGTAAGGTTTCACAGGGATTTGCTCCACTAGACAAAAGATACACCCACAAATCTTGTCAACAAAATTCATTCTCTGTCCTTGGCTCCTGCTGAAATAGTTAAGGGACGATATTCTTAAGTCTCCTGGAGACCCTTTGATTTGATTGAAATGATCTGTGAGGCAGACTCCGAATCTCTTGAAAGAACACAGTAAGACTGAATACTCTGATCTTTTAATCTTTCTTAGGTTTTAGCAAAAATGCTATAGAGTAATGACTCCAGCCTTTCCTCTAGAGATGTTTTCCTAAGAATGAATCTCTTAATTTTAGCATCTTTTGCTATCTAGAGACACTAAGATTTTTTTCAAAATCAGATTTGGGTTCCTTTTTGCTCAAGTGTTTCAAGAGTTCTTCCCGCAATTTCTCTCTCTCTCCTCAAATTTTACTATAAACAAGAATAAAATCGGGTGGCACTTTCAACATTTTGCTTAGAAATCTTAGCTATACTACCAAAGTTCATCACTTACAATTTCTCCTTTTAACATAACTGCAGGAGACAATTGTGCTAAGTTTCTGTCATTATATAGTAAGAACTCCACCTCCCCAGTTTCCAAGAACATATTCCTTGCCTCCTTCCAAATCCTCACCAGCACTGTTCCTAAAGTCCAGATTTCAACTACAGTCTGCTCAGTGCAGTTTGAACCTTCTCATGCATGCTTTTCGAAACTCTTCCAGCCACTGCCTATTCTCTGGTTCTACAATTACTCTCAAATTCCTATGCATTTGTTACAGCATGATACCACTTCTAGGTACTAACATCTGTGTTTATCATCTATTGCTGCCTAACAAATTAGCACAAACTCAGCAGTGTAAAAAAAACATACATTTCTGTAACTATTGTTTTTGTTCCAGCCCTCATTCACTTCGTGCCTGAATTACTGCAATAACTTCCTACTAGTTTCTTGCTGTGGTCTGGTTCTCTCCCATTCAGTCCACCCTCTTCATTTAAATGAGACAATAAGATCTTGTTGCTGCTGTACTCAAAGAACTCCTGAAGTTCTTATTGTCTATAGTCTTTGACATAGCATAAAAGATTTTTAACACTATGGTCCCAGCCTATATTTTCAACTTCTGTTCATCCATTTTCCAGTACTACTACTCCTCACTATTCCCCAAATATACTGTTCATGGCTCTAAGTCTTTGTGTTATTTCCTTGGCCTGTATAGTCCATCCATCTGTCCTCTTCCCTCATCTGCTCAGCAAAGTCTTCTCTGTCCTTCTTTGCCCAGTATATATGGTATTCTGTCTGTGATGCTTGCAATGACACCCTCACTCTTCACTCAGGCAGAATTGTTCCTTCTTTTGTACTCTACAAATTCATGTCTCAAAATGTGATCCATGCACTAGCAGCACTGGCATCCCTAGATGACTCATTGCATTATGAGTCATATCATTATGTTAAAATATAGATTCTAAATCAGTATATCTGGGCTGGGAACAAACACCCCAACGATGCCAATGCTGCTGATTTAAAGATCACACTTTTGAGCAGCAAGGTTAACGGCATTTTTATTATAGCTCTGAATACATGATCATAAACACCTCTGTGTCCTTTCTTATATTCTAAATATCTTTAAAGGCAGGGGTTGTTTATCTCTTTTTTCTTTGCCAGTCTCCAGAGTGCCTCACACAGCACTCAGCAGTTGGAGGATGATAATAACTTAATACCTGTGTTTTACAGAAAAGAGTGATGTACAGACCCCTTATACAAGCTGTTAGCATTAAATGTACAAGTTTGAGACTGTGACTAAGCTTGGAAGGAGAGGAGGTCAGGAATAAGAAAAGGGGTCTAAGGCCAATCCTTTAGATGAAGACTCAGAACACAGTCTATCTAGATCAAGAAGGATCTTTGGGGCACCTGGGTGGCTCAGTCATTTAAGCATCTGCCTTAGGCTCAAGTCATGATTCCAGAGTCCTGGGATCCAGCCCCATGGCTGGTTCCCTGATCAGTAGGGAGTCTGCTTCTCCCTCTGCCCCTCCCCCTGCTCAGTCTTTCTCTCTCTTTCTCAAATAAATAAATAAAATCTTAAGTTAAAAAAAAGAAGGATCTTTTTTTGTTGCCCTTTGTTTTTGTATTCAAGTGTCTTAATCCTTCTTTTTACACCAAAGAAAAAGACTAAGATCAGGGATAACTCATTTTTTAACACCTAACGCTGGTAATTATCTCTTTCTTTTCCTCGATTTTTCATTATGATAAAATACACATAATATAAAATTTCCCATCTTAACCATTTTTAAGTGAACAATTAGTGGTGTTATACACATTCATGATGTTGTGTAACCTCCACCACTATCCATCTCCATATCTCTTTTCATTTTGCAAACTGAAACTGTACCAATTAAACACTAACTCTCCATTCCCTTCTCCTCGCCCCTGGCAACTGCCTGAAAACTGGCTGTCTTCCTTTCAAGACTTATTAAGGATAATTGAAGTCATAGACTGCATAAAAGTAGATGTTTTTGAAGTGATTGTCATTTCTCATAAGCAATTTTAAAGTCCAAGTTTGTTTTTTTTTTCCTGTGAGCACACATCTCCAAATTATGAAGTAAAACAGTGGAAAATAAGATTCTATTTATAAGTCAGTCCTATAAACAAATTTCCACAACCTTCCAGAAGTACAGGAGAGGAAAACAGAAAACAACAGAGTACAGGAGATAATAGTTTCCTCCCACTTGCAAAAAAAAAAAAGGCATAGTATTTTAACAACGAATACTAACTTCAAGACTTCGTCAGAATTGGGAACTGCCTCTAAGATAATGGGAGACCTTTAGGGGTGTTTCACAACTAGGATAAAGATCAAATGCTGCCATAGCTTAGAGTTATGTTTGGGGGTTACCAACTTAAGTGTAAGGCAGAGCTAGGCAAACAATATCTCCTCTTTTTCCTCTGTCCTTCTTATACCTAATAACACAGTTTAGTCCTATTCCATTTTACCACTCCAGTAGAGAGCCCTCTTTGTAAAGAAACATGGTCTCCTCAAATAGTTGTACCAGCAATAAAAACTGACTATTTGTGCCAAATTCTTGTCCATTGTACTAGATCTACTTATCCCAAGATAGCAGTCTTCCAACACATTTATAATTTGTAATCTCTAATGATAGGAAGTTTACACCCTCCCCCAAAAGACTGTTCATAGTAAACACTGACTTCCTTTCAGTTCATTTATATGTGAAAAACTTAGTTTCCTTTCCTGCAAGAAATAATTTCAAATAATTGATTTAAAAATACTTTTTAAATTTGTTGGCCTAATAAATCTGTTCTATAATTAACAGCCCAGAACATTTGAACAGCACTTTACTGTTTTCAGTTATTGTTCTCATTATGCACGTGAAGAAAAATTAAAATGCAGAGGTCGTTTTATCAACCTCTAGTCTTATGATTTCACATCTCATGAGTCCCCCATAGTATTATGATGCTTTGTACCAATACACCAGAGATCAAATGTATTAAATGGAAATAAGAGAAATACTCAATTCTGGGAGAACTGAAGAGTGGACAATGAAATCTAAGAATTATGTGTGCTTAAGTCTAGCTTCCCCTAGCAATATAAACCATTAGTAAGTTTCTGCAGAAACCTAGGATAATTCCTGTGAACACTGGTTTAAATAAAGACTTAAGCCCCAACCTGAAATGCCACAATTGCCAAACAGCGACACTATACTATTCCTTCAAATCACTCACAAT
>JAPYYM010002583.1:0-12106 GCA_028534135.1 Potos flavus
TTTTCTTATCTCTAAACAGAGCTCCAGCCTCCTCCCCGTTTTTGTATACAGAAAGCAGGGAGGTGACTCACACACTCTGGGGTCATGCAGAGGAGATTCGGGTGTAGAGGGAGTCTCTGCTTGTAACATGGGATCAAATCCTACGATCCTCTGGGTGTCCCTGAAATCTACTGGGGAAACAAGACCCATTTGATGTTCAAAACGAGGCTTCAAACAGAATAGGACAGCTGGAACACCCCCAAAAATGGGCAAAATACATGGAATAAGTTGGAAGACACTGAACATCAGGCAACAAAGGACAGTGATCCCTGAAAGGAGGGAGACAAACCAAGTGATTTCTGCGGTGCTTGGAGCATCTGCCTTGGGAGAAGGTCCTGGCCCGGCTTGGCAGGTGGCGTGTGTGTAGCTGGGGAGGGGAGGGTAGAGCCCAGAGAACTTTCCGAATTGAAGAGGTGGAGCTGAGTGGGAAGACCAAGGTAGCTAGAGCTCACCAAAACAAGTACTGGAGAGGACTGCACTGCATGAAGGGAGAACTTGGAACATCTGCGGAGGGTCCCCCTTGGGCATTCAGTGGAGTATTGACTAGGACATGGAGTGAGAGAAAACTACCAGAGCCTGGAGAATTAACTACCCAAAAGAAGCCAGAGGCAGTGCAGTGCCTGGCACCCACCTATGGACAGGGAATAGTTCCTAGTCTCACTAGCCAGACTGGAAAACCTCATGATACCTGGGACATCGGCCAGAGGATTCTGAACAGACTTGCCCCAGTAGTGGGAAATGATTAGCCCTAAACCGAGCACTGCTGGGTCCCACCTGACAGCCTTAAAAACAAGACACCAAAGGATCAAACTTTCCACATAACTTAACCATGACCCAGAACAAAACTCAAGATGATTTAGAGGAATACAAAAATATCCAGCAAGGTAAAATTCACAGTGTCTGGCATCCAGTGAAAAATTTTCCGGCATGAAAAGAGACAAGAAAATATGACCCACATGAGAAGAAAAATTAGCCAATCAAAACTGGCCCAAAATAGATACTGATGCTAGAATGAGCAGAAAAGGCCATTAAAAGTTATTATAACTGCATCCCATATGTGCAACAGTTTATGTGTGAACATGCAAGATATTTTTTTTAAAAAACTTGTAGAGATTAAAGCTCTAATGCAGTCACACAAAAAAATATTCAAATAATCCAAAAAAAAAAAAAAGTTTAGGAAAAGAAGAAAAATAGAACAATGAACCAATAGGATGAAAAGAAGACAAATAGATTTAAATCTAACCATTTCAACATTCATATTAAACGTAAATGGTCTAAATACCCTCACTAAAAGGCAGTGATTGTCAGATTCGATGTTTTTAAGAAGCAAGAACTAGGTACTGTCTACAAGAAAGTCCTTAAATATAAAGATACAAATATGTTAAAAGTGAAAGGATGGAAAACATGTGACACACCAGCCACAAGAAAATTGGAATGGCTTGATTAATATCCAAGTAGATTTCAGAGCAAAGAATCTGACTAAGGACAAAGAAGATCATTCAGGGATCAATTCATAAAGGTAAAAATGGCAATCCTGAATCATCACAACAGATGTCCAAAATACGTGAAGGAAAAACTGATCAGATAAGTAGAAATAGACAAATTTCCAATTATGGTTGGCGATTTCAGTATCCCTCCTTTGACACTTGATGGAACAAGTAAACAGAAGTTGGTAAGGATATAAAAGACTTGAGCAGCAGTATCGCCAACCAACTTGACATGTTTGGCGATCCACCCAACAACAGCAGATACACATTCTTTCCAAGTGCACCTGGAATGATTACCAAGACAGGCGAAATCCTATATGATAAAACTCGTCTCAATAACTTTGAGAGGATTCAAGTTATATGTTCTACGACACAATGAAATTAAACATCAACAATAGAAACTTTAAATATGTCCACTTTATTATATTGATAAAGCTGTTTAAAAACACACACACACACACACACAGAGGCTTCTGACCTCAAGTGGACGTTTTCCTTTAATATTAAAAATACTAAATTTCATCTTTTAAAAACCTCGAGGACTTGTGCAGTGAGGAAGATCTCCTTTTCCCCTCATGATTTTGTGTGAAAATGACCAGACTGTTCCCAGGCGACAAGTAGCAGAGCCCCTCTCCAGGCAGCCGGGTACCTTCCAACAGGACCTCGCTGAGAGGGACACACAAGGCCTAGATTAGGACAGCATCTCTCTCCTCATTGAGATCCACAGACTGTTCTAGCAGAGCAGGGCCTCAGAAATCTTTGGGCATGAGCCCCCCTTACAGGCAGAGAAACTGAGGCTCGGGAGTAGCGCACGACTTCCAGTGGTTAACATTCCGGAGTCCCAGAATTCCTCGATTTAGGGACACAGTTTGGTGAGCTCCGCCGGGGCCATCATGAGCCCCGAGAAGCCACCCCTCCCCCTCCTCCCATAGTCACAGCTTGCTAAAATAACCAAGTTGACCTGGTCCATGAATGGGGTCCTGATGCTCGGTCCTTACCACCCTGTCCTCACCCCCAGAGGCTGCTCACCCTCACAGCCTTGCAAAGGGGCCATGCACCCTGATGTGAGCTTCCTCAGGGCAGCGAAGGGCTTGCCAGACTGGGGCACAAACGCACACTGAGCCTATGAGTTCTGACAGCGGCTGGGTCAGCCGAAGGGGGACAGCAGCATCCCTTAGGCTGCTGTTGTCTAAAAGCTGCCGTACCCCAATATAGACAGAAGCAGGGTATGGCTGTGTTCCAGAAAACCTAGACTTACAAAAGCAGGCAGTGCGCCAGATTTGGCTCAAGACCCGTAGTTGGCCAATCTTTGTTCTACATATACCAAATCCCGTGATAATCCAGATTCACGGGGCTGACCCCAGGCTCGGCAGCCTCACCATGGGACCCAGGGCAGAGCAGGGCACCGGGCTGAGGGGCACAGAGCTGGGCCTGGGTTCCCTGTCCCACTTTACAGTGTGGTCCTAGCAGCTTGCTTCCCCTCTCTGGTCCTCGGTCCCCACATCTGGAGCCTGGATCAAGGGAGAGTCCTCAGGGTTCCTGGGGGGTCACACCACCATGTAATGGAGAAAGGCTGGTTGGATGGGACTTGGGTCCCTCTAAGGACTAAGCTGGCTTCTTGGTTCCCACCAGTCCTTGCTGGTAGGGACGCTGGTCTGGCCATTTCGGGAGTCACAGGCCACATTTCGACACGAGCCCTTCCAGGTGTATGCTAGCCACGGACTCAGGCCAGCCCGTGGGCCATGTCCCTTTGTAGCCTCTCAGCTCGCGGCTGTCTGCTTCCTCCTACATGGCCTTTGGTGATGCTTTTACTAGAGGACAGAGGAGACTGGCTCTCCCGACGGCCACTGTTTGTAGGTACGAAATAAATTGCGGTGGGGCGCAAATATTAGAAATGGACTCCCTCTCCTCCCCTGCACGCCTGCGTTCATTATCACCCGGTAATAACCTTACAAGACCTTCGGTACTGAGCTCACATAGCTCAATATTAGCCTGCGCAAAGCCTTCTTGGCTGGGTTCTTCTTAATCATTTGCTCAGTGGGTGTATTATTTGACATGTAATTGTCTTCCTAGAGGAAATTAATTTTCAGGGACTTGAATGGTCTTTATGAAAAGAGAGCAGTAAATCCCAGCCCTGCCCCGTGGGGCCCGCAGGAGACTCAGCACACCTTACCCAGGGAGCGCGCATGAAGGCGCTCCTCCCAGCAGGGCAGGGTCGCCAGGCTGCGTCCCCGCAGGTTCGCCAAGCCCTCCTCCCTCACTAGATGGACTCAGAAGGAGCTCCTGGTGTGTCCGAGGAGTGGAGATGCTGCCAGCCCCTTGGGAGGATAAGGGTATAGACCCACAACCTGATCTGTCCGGTAACGGGGTATGTGACCTTGGTGAGGTCCACCGCTCTCTGAGCTTCAAGGTCTTTGGCAGCAAAGGGGAGCCACTAGCGGGGAGCTGGCAGGAATGCTTTTCCGGGGAGCCTGTGCTTGAGCCCCGGCTGGGAGGGCTCTGGCAGCACCTGCGGGACACAGTGAGTGGTGCGCAGTCCACACGCTGCCCCACCCACACTCTGGGTCTCAGTGTGTAGCTCTGCTCAGCTCCTGCTTCCCCTCACTCTCTCTCTCTCTATGCATTCATTCATTCTTTCATTGTTTCTCTCAGAGACCGTGTCCTCCCCATACCCTGCATGGTCCTGCATCTGCCCCGTCATCTCTGCCTTCAGCTCTTCCCAGGCTCCCTGTCATTCACTGGATTCCAGGCATACACCTGCCCCAGGGCCTTTGCACTGGCGGTGCCTTCTGCCTGGCTTACTCTTCCTCCAGACCCCTTGTTGCTCCTCACCTTCCAGTCTTCACATGGTTTCATCTCCTGGGGGCCTTCCCTGAGCAGCCTGTTCATATTTGCAATATGGACCCATTCCCCTGAGACTGCCACCCACAGTGTGTGTCCCTGTATGTCGGATCCTTGTCCTCTCCCTCACTGGAAGGCGAGCACCCCACAGGCCGACCTGGTTCAGGGCATGAATGAGGAGGACTTGCCTGCCGCTGGCTGACCTGGATTGTTTCCACCCAGCCTTGAGAGATGTAGCCCTTAATTTGGATTGAGAGCCCCTTGCAGCCTCCTGCAGCCTCCGCAGTGCCCTGAGCCTGGGGGGGGGCGGGGGTTCTGGAGGTCTGCACATGCCCAGCTCACCAGGCAGCCCCCGGTCTGTCCCCTCCGTGGTCAGAGCCAGGAGTTCCGCAGCCTGGCTCATGCCCAGCCCCAGCGATGCTCCCCTGATTCAGCAATCACAGAGTGGAGCCCCCATTTCCCGTGGGCCAGGCACTCCTAGCCCCATTCTCTCGCTGTGGCTCTTTGTAGTTGGCGCTGCCCCCAAACCAGGCCCCAAGCCTGTCATCCTCCAGAGACAACACCAGCTGGTTTGCATCTCCCTGGCCACCCCCGGTTGTGGCCTTGGCCTTGGCCTTGGATTGGCCTTGGCCCTCCTGTGGCCTGGCCGTCCTGGACCTTGGCAGGTGGCGTCTCAGACCACATCTACTTATAGGTGCACAGCTCTGCTCAGAGCCTTGATCCCTGGGGCAGCGAGCCCCTTGTCCCCGCAGGTGCCAGGAGGGTCCCTGTGACCTCAAACTCCACGCCGAGTAGGTTCATTCATCCCAGTCATGTCCTTCATCCACATGTCTGTCTGTCCGTTCAGCCTAGAGTCGTCAGGCAGCTGTTCTTTGCCCCGCCCTGCTGGGTGTGCTCGGCACAGGATAAAGCCCTGTCCTCATGGGGCTGGCCTTGACCTCTCCCAGCCTTGGGGACCTCCTGTGAAATGAGAACACTAATATTGGCTTCCCAAGAGGCTGTGAGGAGGAAATGAGATGGGTACAGGACAGCATCAACAAACACTCTCTGTAAAGGGCCGGGTAGTAACTATTTCAGGCGTGGTGGGCCATACGGTCTATCATCGCCACTCAGTTCTGCAGATGCCCCAGCCAGTGATGATAGGTCAGTGGCAGGTGTGGCTGTGTTCCCACGAGACCTTTGTCCCCAAAACAGCAGAGTGGGGTGGGGGGAAGCTCGATGTGGCCTGGGGGAGCCATGGCCCGTTGACCCCTTAGGCACAGCGTCCAGGCTGGGTGCAGACAAAGGGGCTCTTGACTGATGACAATGATGGTGACGCTGCTGTCCTCCGGGACACAGGGCCACAGGAAGATCACGGTCCCAGGGTGGCAGGGCGCTGGGGGTAAGCAGGAGCGAGGTGAGGTTTGCACAGAACCCTCTTCTGTTTCAGTCTGGGGAAGCCTCATTTAGTCTGGGGTTCCCTGGGGCCGTAGTTAATCCGTAACACAGGGGTAAGACCTCAGAGAGAGGAAAGCTAGGACTTAACTCATAGCTGAGGTCTGCCAGGAGGCCCCGTGGAGGCGGCTGATTTCATCTTCTGGACCCTGCCGGGTGCCACCACTTTGAAGGAAGCCTGGGCTGGGCCCCGGGGGCAGCTGGGTGCAGGCGAGAGCCCCACGGGTCTCCTGCATCCTGCTTAATTGCCTGTGAGACTCCTGTGCTGGCGCCAGCTTCGCTGTCTCCCTGATGCTCTGAGATCCCTCTGCTCATTGCTCTCTGCAGCCCCGTCTCAGATTGCGTCCTGAGTTTTCCTTAATTAAATGTTTGCCTCCTCCCTCTAGACTGTGAGCAGCTCCGCCTTCGGGAAGGGAAGAGGAAGAATGAATGTTAGTTGAATGTGTGCCACATGCGGCCTTGGGGAGGATTACGGGGAGCCCAGAGAGGTTACACGCCTGCCCAAGGGCCACACAGCATAGGAGCCACAGAGCTGGGATCTGGAGTCAGGACCCTCCCTCGCTCCCCTGCCCCACCTGCCCTGTGTCTTGTCCTCACAGGAGAGGCCAGGCATGAGGAACACAAGTTGGAGTCAGAGAGACTGGGGCTGAGACCGTCCCTTCCTACCAAACCTCAGTTTGCCCATCCGTAAATGGGCACAGCATCAGTCACCACCGCACAGAATGGAAGGACAGAGAGAGGGAGGGAGGGAGAGGGACAGAAAGTCCTTGCCCTGTCTCTTGGGGGCTGAAGGTCACTGCTGCTGCAGACTGCCCAGCCAGCCCTGTATGCTCCCTTCTCCCTGAGCTGGAGTGGTTGGCAGCAGGCCTGTGTGCCTTACATCCTCGCACTATCCTTGTCCCAAAGGAGTGCCTTCCAAGGAGCATGCCACCGTGGCCTAAAGAGTTCTCAAAGCCTTCGTGGGGGAGCGGAGAGCAGCTGGGGGTCTGTCCCTTGCCCCCACCCAGGTCCTTGGCCATTTCCCCGGTGGGGCCTCAAGAAACCAAGAGATGATACTCAGCTCATAAGGCAGGGCGCGATGGCCCTTTGTGCTGACAGAGAGGCCAACAGGGATGCCTTGCTGTCCTGGGAAAACCAGAGCCTGCACCACGGAGTGAAATCAGGGTTCCTAGTCCACGCTGAATCCCAGCACCCCCCCCCATCGGCCTCATTGCCACCCAGCATGACCAGTATATCCACAGCCACCCTCGTTCAGTGCCCACCGGGAGCCACTGTCCCATGTGCTCCGCGTCAGGGGTCCAGGTCCCTGGGTCCCTTTTAAGCATGGGGTTGGAGGGGCCAAACAATGTGTTCACATGGGCATACGCTTTTTTTTACTTTGTCTATGGTGGCAAAATCTATATAACATAAAATTTACCATTTTTAACCGTTTGTAAGTGTGAGGTTCACACTGCGGTGCAACCATCCCCACCACCCATCTCCAGAACTTCTCCATCTTCCCAAATGGAAACTCGGTCTCCATTAAACACAAACTCCCCACTCCCTGCTTCCCCCAGGTCCCCCGCAGCCACCATCCTGCTTCCTGTCTCTGTGAGTTTGACAACTCTAGAGACCTCATATAAGTGAAGTCATACAGTATTTGTCCTTTTGTGACTGGTGTAGTTCGCTTGTAGGAGGTCCTCAAGTTTCATCCATGTTGTAGCATATGTCAGTTTCCTTCTTTTTGGGGGAAGAGTAAAGTGGTATCTCACTGTGGTTTTGATTTGCATTTCCCTAAGCTGAGCATCCTTTCATGTGCGTATTGGTTATTTGTATATCTGTTGGAGCCCTTCACCCATTTTTGCATTGGCATTGTTTTCCCTTGTTGTTGATTTTTAGCAGCTCTTTATATATTCTGGACATTGATCTCTTATCAAATATATGATTTGTAAATATCTTCTCTTATCCTGTGGGTTTTCTTCTCACTCTGTTGATGTGTCCTCTCATGTACAGAAGTTTTTAATTTTGATGAATTCCAATTTAACTACTTTTTTTCTTTTGGTGCTTGTATCTGTTTTTGTCTATGACTCCTTTGGTATCATATTCAAAAAATCATTGCCAAATCCAGTGTCATAAAGCTCTCCCTATGTTTTCTTCTAAGATTTTTATAGTTTTAGCTCTTATGTGTAGGTCTTTGACTCATTTGAATTGATTTTGGTATACGGTGTGAGGTACGGGTCTGACTTTATCCTTCTGTGCGTGGAATCCAGTTTTTGCGGCACCATTCCTTGAAGAATGACCTTTCACCATGGAGTGGTCCTGGCCCCCTTGTCGAAGACCATTTGACCATGTATGCGAGGGTTTATTCTGGGGTCTCCGTTCTCTTCAGTGTTTGTAAAGTTTTATTGGAACATGGCTACACCATTCACTTATGTATTGTCTACCACTGCTTTGGAGAGAAAACTGGCAGAGTCTGAGTAGCTGTGACAGAGAAAGTTAGGCTCTCAAAGCCAAAATGGTCCAGTCTTGTGTGCCTGCAGGGCCCCTTCCACCCTCCCTGGGATGTGAGCTCCCTGGATGGCTTCCTCCATTTCCCCCTGGCAGACAGTACGAGATCTACAGTGTAGTAGGTGCCCCGTCAGTGTTGTGGGTTCATTGCCCTCTATTGACTTAGGAGGGTTTTCAATTGCTTCTGCCTTAGTACACCAGCAGGGACATAGTGGCAAAGAGGTTAAAGTACAACAGGTCCCCTCATTCATTCCCCAGAACCCCTCATTCATTCCCTCGGGGCCCATTCATTCTCTAGAGCCCTTCATTCATTCTCTAGAGCCCCTCATTCATCCCTAGGGGCTCATCATTCATTCCCCAGAGCCCCTCATTCATTCCCCAGAGCCCCTCATTCATTCCCTAGAGCCCCTCATTCATTCCCTAGGGGCCCTTCATTCATTCCCTAGGGACCCCTCATTTATCCCCTGTCGGGAATATTCCTGAGGACCCCTCCTTCCCTACGGATTCGGCTAGAGGAAAAACTGAGAGGCATGGTTGAGCTATCTTACAGCCTCCTAGAGGGCTCCCTGCTGCACCAGATGTTAACGTTTTAATAGCTGAATTGTGGGAAAGTGGGGAGCAGTTCCATGCAGGCATCCAGGTAGTGGGAGGGGGCTCAAGGCAACAGATACTTACCAACCAGACAAGGGTGTTGTGCTGGTTAACAGCCCTCAGTGACTAGTACCTGTGAATAATACTGATGCAAAGGGCCTAGAGCGGAGCTTGGCCAATGGTCAGTGCCCACTCCAGGCGCCTGGCCCTGGGGATTTGTTGGGGCCACAGAAACAGTCACAGGGGCCAAAATGTTCTGACAGCCTCCAGTCCAGCCACCAGCATGTGCCTCAGCTGGCAAGACAATGCATTATTGTCCCTGCTTTCCAGAGAGAGGGGAAGATTTACCTAGGGTCACAGAGGGGATGGGGACACCCCACCAGAGGACCCAGACCTTTAGCGGACATTGTGACTCAGTCCCATTTCTGGCAAGACTCTCATCCTGCCAAGCATCGGGCCAGGTGGAATATCCCACATCGAGAAGGAAAAGGACTGAGCCAGGGGAACAGGAAAGGGGGTGCAGGAGGGGGTGGAGGAGGGGAGCAGGCTAAGTCAGGCCAGGCCCATGTAGGGAGCTACAGATGCTCTAAGTGTTCCATTGCCCACTCAGCTCAAAAATCACCCCTGGCTCCTGAGCAACAACAGAAGGAAACCCAAACCCCTTGGCCCTACCTGCAAGGCTTCCCCTGAGCTCTCCAGTGTCTGCAGCCCACCTGCCCAGCCCCTCCCATGGCTCACCACACCGCCCGGCCGATCCCCTCCTGCTCCTCCCACTTCTCATGCACGCTTCCCAGCCTCTCCGGCTTGGCTGCCCCGGCTCTGGGGAGCCCCACCCTGCCGCCCCCACCCCTCCTCTGCGAATCTCCCCAAGTACTTGGGCCTCCTCTCTGGCACTCCACCGTCTCTTCCAGGGCCCACAATCTTAAATGTTTTATTTTCGAAACATCAAACCCATGGAAAAACTGGAACAATGTAATAAATCCCCCTCTAGAACTTTGCCTGGACTCCCCAGCTATGCGCATCGCCTGCGGCCACTCTGTCCGTCTTTGGGAATACACACCCATGTCCCCCTTTTGCCAACCTGTAGGCTGTGGATGCCGGCGTATCTTTGCCGGTCCCCCTACAGAGGGACGTCCAGTTCTTTGCTTCGATGTGACCAACCTTATCACGCCGGCAAGGTGGCAGGCTCCCAAGGGACCCCTTTGCCAGAGGCACGCCCCCCTCACATTCTTGCAGGAGACTCCGAGCTCCCAGAGGGCAGAGGTCTCGTGCCCTCGCCATCCCCATCCCCCGACCCTCCGAGCGAGGACAGTGCCCAGCTCAGTAAGCAGCACCGAGAGGCGACGTTTGCAGGGTCCCGATTCTGTGTCACCCTCTCCTCTGGGGGCTGTGCGTGGTGTTACTTCCCTCATCCTCCCCGCACCCTCTGAGGCGGGCAGGCGGGACTTTCATTTTACAGATGCACAAACCGAAGCCCAGAGAGGTCACAGAGCTGGTCAAGGTCACAAGGCAGTGAGGGGCAGGCAGCTTGGCTCTGGGATCTGTGCATTTAACTGCTGCCTCTTCAAAATGTTGAACCGGCTGAAATGAATTGAACCCACCCACCCCAGCCACCAGCCTCAGTGTTTGCCCTGTCACTGCTAGCACCTGCTTCCTTGTCTTACCCCAAACCTGGGCAAAGGGGCAGCAGACCAGGGTTCAAGTCCAACTCCGCCACTCCCTCCAAGCTGTGTGACCGAAATTGGTTACTTGCCCTCTCTGGGCCTCAGTTTTGAGAGGGGCTGGCAGCGGGACCCTCCTTGTGGAGGCTGACCCTGGAGCATGCCCCCACAGCTCCCGGTGAACAGTAGGAGCCCGATATGTGGACGTCCCTCCCACCGAGAGCAGTTTGGGGCCCAGCTACCTGCGACCCAGTGACTGATGTTCAGCGGCTGTCGCCCAAAGCCAGAGGCAAGTTTATGACGCTAGAGCTGGTTTTTAATCACAGCAAGATGAAAATTTGGCGGATTCAGACACTGATTCATGTGACAACATTGTCTCGCGTCTCATTTGTCTTTCTCTGGCTTCGGTGGTGATGCAGGGGTGAGGCCTCCGCTCTTGGGAGCACCCTGACGGCTCGAGGGCCTCCTGCATCTGCCCCAGGCCTACCATGCACCAGGTCTGGGCCTTGAGGGAGAGGGACGCGGGCACGGGTGTGGGGGGACTCTCCTAACCTTCCCACTGAGCAGCATGGCCACACCTGGCACAGCCTACCTTCTTCTGCTGGGTGGGGTGGTTGGCCTGCCCCCTGTGGAATCACAGCCCAAGAAGCTCTGTATCCACAGTGGCAGATGCTCCAAGGTGTCCATGTGGCCTCCTCTCAAGCGTCACCTCCTCGGGGAAGTCCTCCCCGATTACCTCTAGACAGACTGTTCCCTTCATAGCTCTCAGGGCTGGGGCAGAGTTTTTCCCACGTCTGTCTGCTTGTTGGTTGTTACCATCACCAGCATAGCCCTCCCTGTGCTGGAGAACTTGCCAGGCCATTTACAGGTGTTAACAGTCCTGCTGGCCTCACTCTTCAGACGGGACCCAGGGAAATTCAGCAGTGGCCCCAGGTCACCCAGCTCATCAAGAGCAGGACCGGACTGGGAACCTGTGCACACTGCTGGTCAATGCTGCCCTTCTCACCATGGAACTCCGGGGGCGAGCAGGCGGGTGCCCGATCAATATTTGCAAACTGTTGGAGCTAATGAATGAAGGTGCAAGTGCTGCGGGGAGGGAGGGGGGAAGCTGTTAACTCTGTGCATCATGGGCACCAGGAAAAGGTGTGGAAGGACACCAGAAGGTGGGGGGGCACGTCAGTTTTGCCTTAGAGGCTGAGTAGGAGTCCGGGGCGGGGGGCAGATGGGTGGAAGGGCAGCCCAGGCAGAGGGAAGGGCATGTGCAAAGATGGGGCGAGTGCAGGGAACAGCAATGAGGGTGGAGGGCTGCATGTGTGTAAGGTGTAAAGGTCAGGGAACATGGCAAAACTGAAAAATCACTCAGTGTATTAGCTTGGGCTTCTATGACAAAATACCACAAGTGGGGCAGGGGCGGGGGGTGGCAGGCTTAAGCAATGGACATTTCTTTCTCACAGTTCTGGAGGCTGCAAGTCTGAGATGAGGGGGCCGGTGAGTTCAGTTTCTGGTGAGAGCTCTCTTTCTGACTTGCACTTGGCCACTTTTGCTGTGTCCGAAAGAGGAGCTGGG
>JAPYYM010002584.1:0-12105 GCA_028534135.1 Potos flavus
GAGAGGCGTGCGTGAGTGCCGCTCTGCCCGCCGGCGGGTCCCATCCGCGCACCCCAGGCCCCTGGATGTGTCCCCGGGGCGGAGGCTTCGGGAGGGGACGGTCCACCGCCGCCCTGCAGCCCCCAAGTTCACTCTGCAAGGTCGGGCTGGGCGTGAGGCCGAGTGGGAAACGGTAACTTTGACTCACGGGAGCCAAACATGGGTGCTTTCAAATGGGAGGCTGGGGACTGGCAGGCTCAGCAGAGCAGCGGGTCCCATGAAGGGGTCCACAGATGGGGACGGTCATGCGTCCCCGGGCCTCAAGCTGCGGCCTGTTGCTGGCCACTGGCCAAAGCCCATCACAGCTGCTATTTGTGCGTTTGTAAGGTCTGTGTTCCCTCTTTGTTCTGGAAGTCTTTCAGTCGTCCTATTGTGGCCCGGATGGCCTCAAGTGACTCCAGGCCGCCCATTTCAGGGTGAAGGCCAGGCCCCGTGGGCTAAGCGCGGGGCAGCCACTGTCAGGCCGCTGCGACTCCGGACTTCCTGCAAGCTCGCGGTGTGCGCGAGCGTCCTTCCGTCCTGGAGCGAGCCTCCGCCGGACCACAGTCCCCGCGTGGGACACGCTCTGCCAACACGGGTTCCCATGGGCCACCCACCCCCCGGCCTCGCTCTCGTTGCAGCGCGCCTGCCCTCCCCACCTGCCCTCACCGGCAGACCGCGCGGAAGGTGCTGGGAACGTGCGCCCGTGCCCGCCCTGGGGAAGCCTCCCTTGACGCTCCTCAGAACGCGGAAGATGGGACTCCCCATGTCCTAAATTGAGAAGGAACGATGCTGCCAACAGGAGCCCTGCCGAGAGGGGTTGGTGTGGCCTCAGGGAGGACGTGCCCCGCCCAGCGCCCTGCACCTGTGTCTGCCCGGGCTCCCGCCCCTCTTCGAAGCCAGCCGGGGCGTCCTGCGGGGCGGGGCTCTCCGCAAAATGCACCAGAAGGTGGGAGCAGCCACTCCCCACAGGGGCCGCGTGGCCCCGGGTTTCACCGTTATGGGGAACTTATATGGGAAAACCGCAGACCATATCCACGGACAACCGTTTTAATGAAAATGCTGGAATGAAGGCAGTCTTAGCAGTTCCTAATGTCAAAGAACAAAAGCAACTCGCAGTTTCAGAGGTATTTCATCAGTGGGAAGAACGCTTACCCACACGCGCCTGCATTCACGCCCTGATGCACACGCGCACACACGCGTGGGCGCCCGGGAGCACGTGCACCCACATTCTGGTGCACGGTGTTTACGCGTGTCACTCGCTCCGCAGCGGCCCCGGGCACAGCTTCTCACGAGGAAACGGCTCCGGCTGAGGGAGGGTTGTCTCGATGGCGCTGCTCCCCGAACGCGGCGGGCTGCAAGTCGGCCTCAGAGGAGAGGAGAGGGGAGGGGAGCAGGGGCAGGCGGGGTCCCTCGGATCACTGTATTATCACCAGACGCTCGGCAAGGAGACAGTCGGCCACGCGGGGCTCCCCTCCCGCGGGTGCTGGGCGGGGGGGGGGGGGTGGGCAGACAACACGGTGGGAGCCCGACCCCCTGCGGCCCACGTGGCAGAGGACGGAGAGGCTCCGGGTCCTTCCCAATAGGTCAGCTGTCCCCGGACACTGGCCTTATCGTCTCTCCCATTACCCACACGTACTATTAATTATCACGTACGGGCAGACTGTTGGAGGCGGGATGGGTTTCCCCGCGGAGGCCAGACGTTCGGGGACAGGCGCGCCCGGGGGGAGACAGTGGGTGGCCACGCACACCGCCCCTGCCTCCTCCCCAGTAAGCTCCGCCCGGGGCAACTCCTCTTGACACCGTGTGCTCCTCACAAGAGTGCAGAGGTCGGCTGTTAGGACCCCCCCCTGCGCGGGACACCGGGGGCTGCACGTCCTCCCAGAGGTCTGGAGCCCACACGCCGAGTTACTCGGGGATACGGCCGCACCGAAGTAACCGGAGGCTGGGACCTTTGTCCAACAGCTGGTGGCGGGGGGCGGGGCTGCCCCAGAGAACCAGACTTCCCCCGGCCCCCGAGCACCCACACCGCAGGGGCCCTCGGGCACTGCCCCCCTCCCCGCCGCCACCTGCCGGTACAGCTGTTGGCCAGAAAGAAGTCAGCTCCCAGAAAGCAAAGAGGGGCGCCCCCCAGCGGCTGCCTGGGAACTACAACGAGGCGGCGCAAATCCTGGCAGGTGGGTGTGGGTTTCAAAGATACAAAGTAGCAATTCATAGTCCCCAAAGGCACAGAATAATATGTCTCCTGTTGTGTGGCTGTTTTAACTTATCTGTCAAATGTAGACATGAAAGCTGCTTCTGTTCTCCAAGGGCCCCCGGCAGCTGCGTCCCGGTTGGGGGGGCGGGCCCAGGGCGGGGCCCGGAGCAGGAGCTGCACTGTGGTCTCTGTGGCCTTCGGGCCTCTGTCCTGCCCAGCAGACGCTCGTCTCTACCACGCGGGGGTCAGACCAGCGGCTGTGACTCTGTGATTTCTATCTGCCCCAAAGACACGCTCCATATTGACTCTGTCGCTGGCCTAGATACGGACGACAGGCTCGGGCAGCAATCGAACCATCACTAGCAATAAATTAAAGCCAGCATCGTCGATTCACAAGGGGAGGCCACCGACGGCCATTCTTGGAGGGCTCTGATGACCTTGACAGAGGGACGGTTAACGAGGGGTGCACAGGAAAGGACAGGGTAGGTCCCTGGCCTTCAGTTATTACTGAATAGAGATAGAATTTTGTATCATCGTGACTGTTTCTTACTAATTTTGTAGCTTAGTCTAGTAATCAGGATTGATCAAATACAGATATTATCTGAAATAGCATCTCAAAAAGATTTCTCATGGAAGGGTCTTGGAAACAAAAAAAGTAAAGGTTTTTTTCTCAACGCTGTGTGCAAATTCCCAGGGGCTCTCTCTGTGGCAGAGAGTACTTTTCAGAAGTGCAGGGCAGTCCTCCAGCTGCACATGTCCTTACGCGTCCTTCCCTCGCTCCGGTCCCTGGAGGAGTCCGAGGGGTGTGCACGGGCCACGCAGACCCCACTCTGACAGTCCCCGTGGGGGACAGGGGTGCCATACAGGTGCACGTTTGTGAACCTGCTCGTTCTCCCTGAAAGGTTCTCTGACCTCCCCTGCTGACCTGGGAGGAAACCAAGACACGAGAAGATGAGGGCACGGGCAGCAACGACACAGCAAACGTGCAGCGGCATTATCTCCTACGTAAAATGAGACATTAAACACGTGCACTGGGTCTCATTTTCCCCCAGGGCAGCTGGGACTCTCCAGGTCCAACTCGAAGTTCAACTATTGGCAACGGCTGTAAGGTTCACATGTGTGGTCTTTCCTGACTCAACCTCGACTGTGTGCTTTCTAGATTCTATTGTTCGTGTTTTCTTCTTGTGAGCTAACCCAAGCTTTGTGAAATAAAGACACACATATACACGTATGTTTATACTTAAGAGATCGTACTTGTATAAACTTCAGTGTTTCTGGCATGAATACTTTCTTGCTGAACACTAAACATAGATAATTCCCTCTCTGTTATTTAAGGGCTGAGCTGGTGGGTTTTCCCCATGAGTCTCCACGGGAGTCTGTCCCTGTAGGCTGTGTGTCCCTCACTCAGCCACGGGTGCCGTTACGTGCCGAGGCAGGAAGGCGACGTTCTCACGCCCCTAGGGTCCTGCAGGGCTGGGCTTGAGCTCACCTGATGTGCTGCGTACTCATCCCTTCTGCCCTGACTTTGGAGATTTGGGTCATTTCTGGATAGAGCCGCACATGTCTGGAAAGAGTAGGGGTGCCCTCTTTTGGGGATGTCGCTCCTTCATCACTATAATTTAGGGAGACATCCGGTTTCTGCTCTCCTCAACTGGCTCGCCTGCCCGTGTTCTGCGGCTAGTGGGCTCTGGAGGGACCGTTCTGCCTTCCTCGCTGACTGCTTTTCAAATGACAAGGATCGTGTACGACATATGTGTGGGTGCACGGGACAAAAAAAAAAAAAGCTCAGTAACCGGCCGAGCACAAAATGACCCAGTTCCCCAAAGCTCAGACGACACGCGGTTCTCTAGGCTACCGTGTTTTCTTCCTCTTTGGGTAACCAGGCAAACAGTCCTAAGTAGAACCACACAATGTCAGAAAAAAACATCACAGGAAGAGATTCAGAAGTGAGCTCGAATGAGTGACTCATTAAGATCAAGAACAATCCTTCACTGCGATTTTCCCATGAAACGAAAAGGGAGATAAAAGTGTTCAGGGCATTGCTAAGCATGTGGTCGGCTCCGGCATTCTCGGGGGCTGGGAGAAGCCCGGCGGGTTTCGGCTGTGCGCTCTGCGGTTCCTGGCGAGCCACGTGTCAGCCAGCGGCTCCGGCACCTGCCGTTAATCTGCCCCCCGCCGCGACTTCTCAGCCCCTCTGATCCCGTCCCTACGCCAGGGCGGTCACCCGCTGTAGGACAACAGTCTCCCCTGACATCACAGAGACCTCAAGGACCTAGATCTGCAGAGATGTGACCGTCAGGTAAAGGAGAAGGGCCGCCCGTCTGATGCGTGGACGTGAATGCCGGGAGCTTGAAGATTATCGCTACCTGGGTGCCGAGGACTCGGGGTTCACAGAACGTCACGAAAGCATGGGGTTTTTTTATGGTACTCGGGGAACTTCTGTCTAGTCAGAGAAAGTGGGAGGCAGCTGCTGATTTCATTTGGAGGGACATTTGCACGACACTTCATAATTTTAAAAAAATGCACAGATACATTTCCCAAGATTGTACAGCCTAGATCCACTGAGCTCCTTTTTCCCTCGTCACTCTGCCCCTTTAGACCGGGCTTTCTCTGGATTCCAGGAAAGCATCAGGAGTGGGGGATCATCGCAAGTTCGAGAGCAGATGCCCGGCAGTTCTGCAGGAACTGCATTAGTCAGGCCTGCTGAGCACAGAACCGCGGGAGCCGAGAGGCCCCCCGGGCCATCCTCGCTCAAGGTCAGATGCTGTCAGGCTGTGACTCAGCCCGGATCCAGGGTCTGCTGCCCATGTCGTGAAGGTGACGATCAGGGATTGTTTCCTGACCACGTGAGGGCTGCGCACCACGGCCCCCCTGGGAGCGAGCCCGGTGCTCTAGCCAGGGAAGCCACGGTAAACTACCCAGGCAGCGTCTGCTTGTGCCACTATTCTGCCCATCGGAAGACAAATCTAGGGTCGTGCCAGGACGGAAACGGGAGCACAATCAGCCGTACGCACAGCTCGGTCTCCAGGCTGAGCATCTACCGGAGAGTGTTGGAGAGCGCTGCCTTCGAAAAATCATACCGTGCTTATGCCGACAGGGAAACACGTATCATAGATCCCCTCCTTGTGTTACACGTATCTATGTTCCAAGTGCATATGCACACGCGTGCAGTGCACGTGTGTCCAAAAGGAACAGGGGACGGACGCTGTTGTGCACGATCCTGAAAGCACGTAACCAGGGCAATAATGAGGAAGATGATGTTTGCTTCAAACTAAGTAAGCTTAGCCAACATCCTTCTAGAAGGTACTCTTGTCATACGGGAAACCTAGAATTAGACATTTTTATTCTGTTGTTCGCTTTTATGTGTTTAATATACATATGGAGTTGGAATATGGGAGCAGAGAGGTCGTCTAGAGAAACCTTTTAGAAGTTCGCAGACGGATTTCCTCTCGAAATCATCCACACTCAGATGCTCCATTCAAATCTGCAGACCGCCTTTCCCCTGCGTTCAGAACATCTGCGGGGGCGTCTGGCCTCGCGTGCGGGCCTCTCTCCCCTCGGGCACCTCCGCCCTTGAGGAATGGGGACCCCCGCTATGGGAAGGCAGCGGACGACGCTCGGGCATCCCCTCCCCCCGCCCCCCGCCCAGTTCCCAGGAAAATCAGCGTGCAGCACATGTGAGCGGGCGAGTGCCAATTCCTCCCGCACTGACCCCACTGGTTCCCATAAACTGGAATTATTCCGTAAACAGCATCGTTTTCAGCCTCTGCGCCTCGGGATTATGCTGATTTTTGTGACAGTGTAAGATGCTGTGACAGGGGGTAGTGGTACTTCTGCCGTCACCGCTGTTTACTCAGGACGGAATCACAGAAAGGAAGGGATTTTTGAAAAAGAGCAAGCAAATCGGGAACAAGAAATTGGGGCGGCTTTTCCTGCTGGAGACATGAAAGTACTGAGGAACCCTTTCCTTAGGTAAGCAGCGGCCAGGCCAGGGAGCGTGGCGAGGAGGCCGGTCTGCCGTGGGCGTCATAATCCGCAGACGCGAGACACCGTCCACCCACACTCCCTTTGGTGGCCAGAAAACCGCCGCCTTTCCCTCTGATCTGCCGGTGAGCCCCCAGGGTCTGGGCACGCTCCATGCTGCCCCTTTGTTCCCGCGTCTCTGGGGATTCCTGGAGGAGAGAACAGAGCAAGGCACGCGACAGATCTGCATCGCGTCTCGCTCAGCCGTGCGATCGTGGGCAAGTCCCGGGGCTCCATGGTCCCACGGGAAAGGTCATTGTCTTAATGTTAAAATCAAATGAGAAGGGTTTGTTCCTTCTCGGAGGGGAGTGGAACAGAAATGCCGGTGAGTCGTGCATGCCAGCAGGCTCCACCAAAAAGTCAACTTTTATAGGAAATGGTTATTTTCAACACGTCCTGAGTCATTCTTTGTGGTTGAAATATCTGGGCTCCGGGACGGTCTCACTTCCCTGCGAATTCTGTTTTATAGGCCCCGTTAGGTTTTCCACCCACAACGGTTGAAGAGATAAGTAGACAAATGCCGCACAGCAGGGCTACTCCCCGGAAGTCCCTGGAGTCTGCGGACAAGACGGCACAAAGCATAAGAACAAGATGGGGACAGCTGTCACCGGCCACCTGCGCGGTCACCTGGGGAGGACAGACGGCGGGAGGCTGACCAAGGGGACTTACCCCATATTCCTACGGCCTCTGCATTTTCAATACTGAGAACAGATTCATAGACGACTCGTGTGATTAAAAACTTAAAACCTTCCCCAAATGCGCGCATCTGCACCCGCGGGGTCCCGGCTCCAGTTTCCCGGCACATACCGAATACCTCGTTGTCTCCCGAGGCCTCGCGGGACAGCCGGCGGGGGTCCCTCCTCCTGTCACATTCTCCTGCGCTGCCCTCTCCGACCTGGAAACCAAACAGAACGAGACCCTCTCGTGAGATGCACCGCTTTGTCGACGAGAGGGCTGTAATACGCTCTCCTTCTTATAAAGTTTGCGGATAATCACATTCCCAGGCTCATCGTCCAGCCGGCAGGGCCTCTGGGTCCGGGGTGGGTTTTCTGCAGGGACCTCGGACCTCCCTCCTCTCTTCTCTGCCTGGGCTGCAAGCGCTCTCTTGTGCCGGTGGATACATTTTCATGGAAAAGAAACTGAGTAGCACCTGGGTTCACATACATCGGCCGTCATCACGCGTGTGCTCCGGGAGCACGCCCGCCCGCCGGGTCCCTGTTTGGGGTGCAGGGGGATGGATGCATGGGAAAGAGCTGGCTCTGAACCCGCCTTTCCAATCTCGGCAGCCTGGAAGCCAGGCAGGGCAGCCCCGGTGCCAGAACGGGCCCTTCCGGGGGCGGGAATCCAGGCCCAGGGCCACAGGGCGCCCGGAGGACGTGGAGGAGGGGTCGGGTGCCGCGTGCCGGCCTCCCTTCTCCTCTGTCACGGAGCCCTACCTACAGCACCGGGCGCACGCTCCTTTTAAGTTCAAATTTTAAGTTATAGGGTAGATATGGTTTAGTTTCTTCCTATTTGTTTACTCGATTATATCTCATTAGTGTGACGCAACTGCAAAAGGGCCCCGCCCAGGGCACAGCGCAAAGGCCTGCCCCTGCCCCCCGCATCTCTGCGCCCCTCCCCGCTTCTCCCCCCCATATGTCCACAACCCCCCCGCATGTCCGCACCACCCCCCGCATGTCCATGCCACCCCCGCTTCTCCCCGCCCCGCATCTCCGCCCCCCTCCCCCCTGCTTCTCTCCCCCCATCACCGCGCCCCTCCTCAGGTCCGCATCTCCACCGCCCCAGCGCCCTCGTCGGGCCTCCGGGCACACACTGCTCTGCCCCTTGCTTTCGTCTGGTAACAAGGAACCCCGGCGGTGGCTTCACGCAGCCCACACAGCGCCGTCTGACCTGCCCTCGCGGCCACAGCGCGTGGAGCGCCACCGGGCTTCTGCCTGTGACCTTTGACATTTTTCCGGTTTGCATTTTTCTGGGTTATGACCAGCACTGCGGGAGCCGGGGGCCACAGGCACAAGGGGACATTCCCAGATAATGGCTCCCCGCGGCCTCTCTCTGGCCTCTACCCTTCTCCGCGTCACTTCTTCCCAGGCCCCTCTCATTCCCTGAGTCTCCAGCTAGGACGGAGAGACAAGTATCCCTCCCCTCGTACATTCTCCTTCGGAAGAGCGGGACAGGCACAGTCACCAGGGCTGTAAGCTGGGGGGCCAGACTGCTTGGGAGTGTACTCTGGCTTGGCTTTTCTTTATTAGCTGTGTGACCTTGGACAAGTCACTTGACCTCTCTGTGCTTGGATTTCCTTTTCTATAAAAGAGAGGAAACAGTGATATTGTGTTGTTGCATGTTGTGGCTGTAACGGGGGTAAGAAAGTATTTGTAAGCTCTGAACGTACTTGGCACATAGAATCTGCTCTATGAGTGTTTGTTAAGTGAAAATGGAAACTCTGGGAAGAAGGTGACAATCGCGCCTTCCGCCGTGGCTCTCGCACCTAGCTGCCTCCTCCCCCAGCTCTGCCCCAAGCCTTGTCCTACAGCGGGCGTGTCTCGCCTGCCCGGCTTTCCCCGCTGGCCTCCTCGAGGGACTCCCCTCCCTTGCTGGCAGGTCTCTGGAAGGCTCCGGGGTGGGCACGTGGCCCCCAGGGCTGCGGGGAAGCTCCCAGGGCCAAGCTGGACTGGCGCCCTCTCGGGGACACTGCTGGCACTGGGCTCCCCCTGCGCCAGGCGGACCGGAACGCCTGCGTGGCGGGCGGGGAGCGTGCAGGGGGAGGTGCTCTGTGAAACCAGAGGGCCTTCCCCTGAGCCGGGACTTCCCGTCTCTGAACCGGCCCCTCCCTCCTGGCTCTCGGGGCTTTGAGTGGCATTTGTCACTTGCAACAAAAACCGTCCTAATAGGAGTCTTCTAGTGAGGAAGCCATAAATTATCATCCCATGAGCGGAAGGTCTGATTCAGACCGAGACAGATTCCCGGCACGTGCAGGCCGCCAGCAGGTGGGAGAGAAGGCGAGGCCCAGGCGGCAGGGGACCTTGGTGGCCTTGGGGAGGCAGAGGCCACCAGATTCGCAGCAGCAGGCCTCCTGCACCCCATGCCCGTCCCCCAGGTCCCTCTGGAAGCCCCCACCCCAAACAAGTGTGGGGTCTCCATTCCACCGCCGGGCAGGCAGGAATGGATGGGATCCCACCAACCGACATTTGTAACCTTGTTCCCACAAGTAGACGAGAGCCAGTGTTACGAGGCAAACTGGTAATTAACACCCGCGACACGGAGGAGGAGAGGGGTTTGCTCTCACCGGCTGGTCGGTAAACTAACTTGGCGTTTCCCGGACTGAGATCCAACAGTCTCATCAAATAACTATTACCAGTGACTAGTGTGTTCCGACTCACTCGCCACTGAAGAGATACACGGTGAAACAGGAATAAGATGGCATTTTCTAGCATATCAACAACATTGAGGAAAAAGCAATTTCCAGTGTTGGGGTTCCGGCAAACAGGAAGTCTCCAGGAACTGGAATAAACATTCACAGCCTCTTCCGTGGGACACAGGACAACAGACCCCAAGCTGTCCCTCTGCCAAGAACAGCCTGTCCAGCCTCCCGCCCTCAAGGTCCAGGCGGGTCGGAGCGTGGGGGACGGTATCTGGGGGCGAGGACCACACCCTGCCCGGCCCCTCACCACCTCCCTGCCCTGGTCCTCAGGGTCCTCAGCTCCTCCTGCTCCCCAGGGTGGGTCTGAGCTCCTCCCCACTGCAGACTCCCCGAGGAGTCTCAGAGATGAAAGCGAAAGCTTGAAATTTAAGGAGAGTCACCCCGCCATCAGTGACGGCAGGTCGATGACACGGTCACACAACCTCGCCATCTCTGCTGGCGTTGGCGGGGCACCACCACCGTGGGGTGAAGAGATGGTTGGCGCCGGCCGGCTGTACCTGGTATGGACTGCTCTGCCCGTGCCCACCGTCTCCTCCTTGAAGGGGCCCCAGGGCGACCGTGCGGGTGTGTGAGGACAGACGGGACCTCCTCCTACCTCCCGAGTGATGAGCCCGCGGAGCGTGCGGAAAGCACACGTCGCCCTGGGACATCCGCTGATTAATTTCTGTCCAAATAAAAAGACTTTCTGAGATGTGATGCTGCTGCTCTTCCGTGAATATAAAATATATCTTTACGAATAACATGTTTTCAATAAGCAAAATGTCCACAAGCAAAACAAACATAATCAAGGCAACGCGTGTCAAACGTAATGGAATTTTCATGGTCAAGAAATAAGAGCTCCCTGTAAATGACAAAACACAGAACACGCAGCTACGCAAGAGGGTCCATCCCCATAACCCGGGACCAGAGTGCCATTGCCCCGATGTGTCCTGATTCTCAAATTGTGTCTGGGTGACTGCCAGCGTCTAGTGTTTCGTGGGCATCACGGGCTTAGACGCAGGGACTATTACCTGGTCTGAGTCCCCTGATTGTGTTCCGATTCACTCACTAGTTCCAAACACTGTGCTGGCGCTGGGGCTGGGGACAAGACAGAGGGCTGCCTGGAGGAGTTCACAGGGCAGTAAACAAAGTGGACACTTCGGAAACGAAATCTGAAAACCATTAAGCTAACCGAGATCGGGCCCGTGTTCGGTTCAATAAAGTGTGGGGTATGCAAGGTCAGTCCCACCGCTGTGCGTACGTGGTGTAGGAAATACTGCCCACCTACTTTTTCTGAGATCCCTAGAAGAAAAATCACACGGTGATTCGCCATAAAATTTTTATAATGCTCATGGTGCTTTGCAAGATAAGTGTATAAGACCGGTTCGTAAAATAGAAATTCTGGCATTGTCTACTTTTCTGACACCGGGGTGGTGTTGCCAGCGGTGAAGAATCTGAGATCTTAGCTCCGTGCAAGCCAACAAGCCGGCCGGCCAGAGTCATGGATGCTGACCGAACACAGGAGACAGGAGACTCCTGGGTCAGAGATGACGGGTGGCTTATAACTCCCAGCAGTCCCAGCATCTCATCAGCTGGGCACGCAGGTCCTCCAGGCTCCTCCAGGCCAGGGAAGCCAAGCCCCAGCTCTTCCAGGCCAATGGGAACGGGCCCGGATGGCCGTCCGAACGGGTGCGGGATTGCGCTATAGGAGAGGGACCCTGGCTTAGGGAAGCCGACGCCTTTATAAGAGACAGCACGCTTGCCACCCGTCTGCTGCGGAGGGGACACCGTCTCCGTCTTCCCATGCTGCTCGTTATGCAAACATCCTGAGGCCTTGCTTGCCGGACATGCAGAGATCCCAGGGAGCCCTGGGCCGTCCTGCGGAATGCTGGTGTGCACTGGGGGGTGGGGTGGGGGCTGAAAACTTACCCGGAGATCATCTCCAGCGCCCAGGCGGCGCACTCTCTGGGCATCCACCGTTGACCGTCACGCCCAAGTCCACGTGCTCTATTCTCAAGTTGAAAGTTAGGGCAGGGCAGCTGCTCTCAGAGGTGTTTAAGGGACACAAAGCAAGCAAGACTTCACAGACAACTCAACCGGCCCATTTTCCCACTGAGGCCGCTGAAGCCAAGATTAGTCCCGACGCTGTGCGCCCACTAACCACGCTCCTCGGGGCCCAGGCAGAAACCTCGAGGCAGAAGTGCAGAAAGGGGGTTCTGGTCTGGACAGGGCACAGGAAGGCGTCGGGGGTGGCAGAGCAGTCCTGATGGGTGGGTTACGGCTCTGGGTCACGGCGCCGGAATGCAGCCCCCTTAGTGGATGCGGTCCATCTCCATCGGCCCAGACAGCCTCGCAGCGCCGGGGGCCACACCTGGGGCTCTGGCTCGTGCGCCCCGATGTGGGGAAGGCAGCAGCCCTTTCTCCCCGGCCCCACCTGGGGCTCCCTGGGACCTGCCCAGGACCCGCCTGG
>JAPYYM010002585.1:0-12105 GCA_028534135.1 Potos flavus
TGGGGGGTTGGCTGAGCCTGGTGGTGGGTATTGAGGAGGGCACGTATTGCATGGAGCACTGGGTGTGGTGCATGAACAGTGAATCTTGGAACACTGAAAAAATAAAATAAAATTTTTTAAAATTTTTAAAAAATACAGAGAAGATTTTTACAACACACAAAAAAATCTAATTACTTTAATATATAAAGTATCTTGTACATCGATGAGGCCAGTGAAAGAGGTGAAAATGGGCAAGAGGTATAAACGGATAGTTTATAGAAAATAAATACAAAGGCTCTTAGCATAAAAGGTCCTCAATTCACTCATAGCAAGAACAATGAAATTAAAAATCTGATCTGAGACTTCAATTTTCATCTGTCAGAATGTCAGAGATCAAAGTTTCTGTCAACATGCTGTGCTGGACAGATTATGGGGAAACAATCATTCTCGCTGTGCTAATCCGAGTCCTCCGAGGGGCAGATATCAGCAAAGGATAAGACACACAAGAATTTGTATTAGGGGAAAAGTCTACAGGAGGAGATGGGCAACGGGCTGGGTTAAGCGGGGAGAGCCGTCAGACCACAGTACAAGTCTGACCCTAAGCACAGGAGGCGGGGACCGAGCCTGACTGGACGTGCTTCGGGTTGCCGTCCCGTCTCAGGAGGCCTCAGCAAGGCCACAGGAGCATCTGGAACCCACACTGGCCAGCAGCAGAGCCTGCATCTTCCCGGAACGGGCCTGCCTGGGGTCCCTCTGTGCCCACACAGATTCTCTCCTTCACCAGACTCCCCTCGGGCTCCCCTGAGCTCCTTCTTTAACGGGGTCTGACTCTTGGACTTCCGTGTTCACCTCTGCAGTGTCCAATTTTAGAAGAACCCTGGCAAGTCAGTTTCTCCAGATGCCCCTCTGATTGGGGACCCCACCCAGGTGACGTCTGATGGCCCTGTCTTCAGCAAAGCAAAGGAGGAGTCTAGGAAAGTGGAAGGTGCTGTATCATAGAAAGAAGATCTCCAACTCCAGAGAGGGGTACGAGGTCATCCCAGGGCGACCGTAGATAGGAATGCCAGGCACCAGCTGCCCGGTGCCCCGCGAGCAAGCTGGCTGACCCGAGTGGGGGTCAGAAGAGGAACCTGATGAATATCTGATGTGAGATTAGATTTATTTTTACCAGAGGAACGCTTAGGGGTTAAACTGACGTAAGTACATGGAAAGCGAAGCAAGCCGACAACGAGCAAGACAAGGCTGCACAGCAGTCACATACAATATGCTTCGGCCACGAAGAACCTTCACTTAGCCAGGTTAAAAAAAAAAAAAAGCAAACCAACCCGGAAGCCACCATTTGAGCATGTCACCAGACCAAACACTCACAGTCACACAACTGACATGCTGACTCTGACCTTCAAATGTAAGCTTTGCCCACGTCGGTGTGACTTTTCAGTTACGAACAGGTAATGAATGTGAGTCTCCGGTAACGAATGACGCTAGAAAACAACGCGCTTAACTCCTGCTCCGCACGCGGAGCTGTGACTCCTGAGGTCTGGACTTTCCGACCGTTGAGCTCCAGCCGTTCCTCACTCAATAAAACATTCGTATCAAGTAAAGCCCTCTGGCTGTTCTTCTGGTGGTCTTACTTTTGATGCAAACGCTGGATCTTGCTCAAACTAAACCGGCGCAGTCAGGACAATAGCCGGATCAGGACCACGGCGAGGAAGAAGACGGGAGTGTCAACGGCGGAGGACTGCTCGCCTACCCGGTGGCAGGTCCCCAGATAGTGCCTGCCGCGGGGAAAGCAAGAGGTGCGGGCATGAGCCTGCTGCGTGGGGATGGGAAAGGGAGGAAAGAGAGGCGGAGGTGGCTGGTCCCCGGGGAGGGCTGGTCGCACAAAGGAAACGAGCAGCAGGAAAACTGCTTGTCTTTCTACATAAACTTATCTTTTCTTTAGAAGATGATGAGATCGCCACAAGCCAGCACTTCCTTGTTGCGTGAGTTCATGACAAGGAAACACAATGCTGAATGGAGCGAGTGACTCTCCGTAGGTCTCTGCTCACGTTCACTCCTCTGTTCCTTGTATTGGAGTCTATCCCGCTTTACACTGCACTGCATTCTGGAGACCATCTGGAATACCGTTTGAAAGCAGGCAAGCTGCCTTTGGGGCCCCCGCGTCCATACAGTGAGCTGCTCCATGAGACAGCCCGATTCAAGCCGGTCTGCCCAGCGCATCCACGGACGCCAGGGCGCAATCCGGGCTCGGCCACTAGCCAGCTGCGTGACGAGGGGCGAGTTACCGAATCTGTCTGCGAAGCCGTTTCCGTGTCTGCATAGCGCGGTTGACAAATGGCCTGCCTCCCGGGAAGTCACACGAAGCTGGTGTCTATGTGCGTTAGTCTACCCTAGGGAAGCATGGTGCTCTTGCTCTGAACCGTCAGGGGAAGGCTTCGGGCACCGTGGAGCCGCGCAAAGCCCAGGCTCTCTGGTCCAACTCGGAACAACTCCCCTTCTGGTGACGTGATTCGGGATGAGCGTCCCCATCCACGGTCCCCACCCGCTCCCAGGTCTCCCTGCTTCTTTTTTTTTTTTTTTTTTAAGATTTTATTTATTTATTTGACAGAGAAAAAGAGATCACAAGTAGGCAGAGAGGCAGGCAGAGAGAGAGGGGGAAGCAGACTCCCCGCTGAGCAGAGAGCCCGATGCGGGGCTCGATCCTAGGACCCCGGGATCATGACCTGAGCCGAAGGGAGAGGTTTTAACCCACTGAGCCACCCAGGCGCCCCTCCCTGCTTCTTTATCATGGGATCCTGCTCAGTTCTCAGGCCGAATCCCCACCTCGTCCCATCCACGGACGTCACTGGCAATCCCATTCGCGGGTCCGCAGTGTCGGCAGGGCTGAGGTGGGGAGCCCTGAATGGTGAGGCGAGCCCCCGGAGCACAGGCCACGTTTCTCGTCATTACTGGCCCATGGAGTGCCCCCTTCCCGGGGGTTCGCATGGAGGAACGTCTATCCTGAAACCCGCTGGCTGAGTGAAGGAGGCCTTTGGTAAGCGAGGGACCCGCAGAGGGGAGTGTGGTTTCCCTTCCCCTCCCAGTACGGACTGGGGATGTGCTGGGACGAGGCAAGGAGGGGAAACCGAGCCCAACGTGGCTCGTGCCCCATTGTGCCACGCGCTCCTTGGGAGGCCAAGGTCAGCGCAGAGACCGACGAACTAACAGCGGCAGAGAGGGACGGGCGGCGAGCGGGAATGAGGACACAGACACGCACAGAGGGAAGACCGTGGGAGCACACGGGGAGAAGACGGCCCCTCACGAGCCCGGAGAGGGCCTGGCACAGACTCTCCCTCACAGCCCTGGGGGGAACCAACCCCACCCCACCTTGACCTTGGGCGGCCAGCCTCCAGACCAAGAGAATAAATGTCTGTTGTTTCAGCATCCGGCCTGTGGCGCTTTGGTGACCGCCGGAGCCGCTGCAAACACTCGGCCAGGCCAGTGCCAGGCGCCGGGATTTACTTAGGCTATCGGGGGTCAGGCGGTCCCACAGACCTGGAGCAAGGAGGGGCGGGCTGCAAAGAGAAACAGCGCCCGCTTTAATCCCTGACAGTGAGGCTCATAAAATAAAAGGCCAGCAAAACTGCGTCTGCTGAATTTTGGTGTTTCCGTGACTTGGGAGGACCGTGCGACACGTTCAAAGAGAAGCACAACGTCCCACCTGCAGTCACAGGAAAGTTCCAGCCAGGGACGCAGCCAGCCTCGGGGGGCAGCTTGTCCCCCCCCCAGGAAAGGCGGAGGGGCACGCTCAGTTCCATCTGGGGCTCCCAGCCTGTGCCCGGGGTCCGGGCTGTGCCCTTCCCTCCCGAGCGCAGACGAGGTGCCTGGCCAACCCCCCCGGGAAGGGGAAGAATCGAGCGGGACCCCCACGTCTTCTTCAACACGTGTACTCACAGCTCATCTTCGAAGCAGATTTTGGCAAACTTGTCCTTGCCGCCCCCGCTGAGCAGGCGGTACGCATAGGTGTTCAAGGGGCACGGGGTCCAGTGGTCGCATTTCTGCCTTTTAGGGGCGGGGGCTGCAGCAAACCAGAACACAGGGGTCAGCATCCTGCTGTATCAGACGAGCCCCCTGCCCGACCGTGAAGGGCAGCCCTTCTGTCCTGGGGGTTCACACTGGCAGGTCCCTGATGGGGGGGAGAAGGGGTCACCAGCTTCTCATCGGCGGCGACGTCAGAAATTCCCCTAAACATACAGACGATGTCATCTGCGTTTGTCTTACAGTAACAAACACGCAAAAGGGAGGGGCCGTGGAGAGGGCATCACGGTTTCAGCAGGGGAGGGAGCCCCTGCCCGGGCTGCTCACCTCCCGGACGTTCTCGGCGCGCAGTGTGTTCTGTATTCCAGTTAAACAGAGCTCGGTTGGGTCTGAGAGGGCCGGCGAACAAGGAGACAGCCAGGCATGGAGCCGCTCTCCAGCTTCTGCATTTATACTCCCTGAGACGCGCACGCGTGCACGCGCACACACACACCCCGGACCCCCACTCTGGCCGTGGCGGACCCCGTTCCTTTCCCTTGAGCCTGAGGCAGGGGGCTCTGCTGCGGGGGGGGGGTGGCTATGAGGTCAGTGCCGGCAGGCCGGGGAGAGGGCTCCCCCGCACCCCCACACTGCAGGACTCAGCCATCGGGGAGGGTTGGGGACCTGCCTGAGGCTGCCCCCCCCGCGGCTGGGTGCTCTGTGGCCACCGCCACCATGCGAGCCTCCCTGCTCACCGCAAGGGGTGGGTGGCTGTGTGTCGCTGGGCACAGAACCCGCCATGGGGGCTCAGTTCCGATTTAAGTCCCGAGTCCCCAGTGCAAACACTCGGGCCGTGCTCTCGCTCGTCCAGTCCGACTGGGGACGTGAACCGCGCTTCTCTGCTGTAGGCCACACGGCTGCGATGCACAGCTGGTCGGGGGGTGAGGCCTGGAGGGCCCTGCTGGGGGGAGTCGGGTGCACCCAGCCTCGGGGCCCGGGTAGGGGTAGAGATCACAGAGTTCTCCAGGGAGCACGCACCCCTTACCACGCTTCACATCTAATATCCTATAGTTCCCTTGCCCCATGAGGGCAGGAATGGTGGCTGCTTCCTCTCCACTCCACTCCCAGCCCCAAGGTGGTGTGCGGTACACGCAGCTGCCCCAGCGTTTGTTGACCGACTAAGCGAACATCTGCCCCTCGGAGGAGGAGAAATCTCCCGAAAGTCAGAGAACCTGAGCCCTGACCCCGCCTCAAGCCCCATGCAAAAGCCACGATGGACGGGGAGGCTTTCGGAACACTTACGCTGCAGCTCTGGTCCACCTTTACCAATTTTTCTTCCTAGTCTATTTTTTTAAACAAGAAAGGCCCATAGGATTTTCCTTTTCCCTTATTTAATTTCTGCAGAAGAAAACTGGACGTAAAAGAAAAGCAGAATAAAGGAAAAAATCCTACATGTTCTCGCTCTAAAGAATCTTAACTGTTTTACTTTTTGGCATATTTTCTTCCAGACTTTTCTGTGCATACAGAGGGCATCTGCAAAGTGGGTAAACATAGATCAAACATATTCAAGCACTGTGCTACTTACATAAATTTTCAAGTAATATATTCACTAGGTTTTTTTCTCAATCTCCAGATATCTACATTTAAAGCAAGGGAAGTCCAACCAATAATGTGAAAAAGAGTTATAAATACGGTATATTCTCAGTGTCTCTGGATTTGGGGCACTATAGTATATTTATTTTAACTCTTTTTTAAAAAACTTTAATAATAATACCCATTACTTTAAATGTAGAGATAATTTACCTAAAAACACATTGAGCATATCTGAAAACGTGACATACTCTTTAAAAGTAGTTATGTCCTGGGATGCCTGGGGGGCTCAGTCGGTTGGGTGTCTGCCTTCGGCTCAGGTCGTGATCCCAGGGTTCCGGATAGAGCACCGCCTCGGGCTCCCTGCTCCACGGGGAGTCTGCTTCTTCCTTTCCCTCTCCCTGCAGCTCTCCCTGCTTGTGCTCTCTCTCTCCCTCTGTCAAATAAAATTAAAAAAAAAAAAAAAAAAGTAGGTATATCCTATTTTCCAACTTGCAGACATCCTGTGTATATAGCCGATCTAGTGCAAATACTTTTTTTTTAATTGACTTGTTTGAGAGAGAGAGAGAGAGAGAAAGCGTGTGTGTGCAAACTGCTCGATCCAGGACCTGAGCTGAAATCCAGAGTCGGCCGCTCAACCGACTGAGCTGCCCAGGTGCCCCCAGAGTGAGTACTCCGAAAGTGGGTTGGATCCACATTTAGCCTACCTGTCACCTGCACTGCCTTAGCGTAGGTGACGCTGTCCCCTTAACAAGCACACGGACTTGCTCACTTCTGGGTGGACCCACAGAGATGACATCAGAGTCACGGGGCCCGCCCTCTGCTCTCGGAGAAGGACACTGTTGGCGGGTCCTCGTGCCTTCATCACAGGCTGTCGGACTGCATTGGCTACGGGATCCTCTCAACCCAGTGATGGAAAGGACCCACGTCGGTCCTGAACGTGCTGGGCATGCTGACAGGTGTGACATGCTCACTGGTAGAGATGGACGGTTCCCCATGTACCCAGTGGATCTTAAGAGATAAGGCCGTGAGACCACGTCGTACCTCCTGACCCCCACACGGTAGGGTAATCTGGAGCCACAACAACAGCAGATTAATACAGAGGTGGTGAGGGTAACAGGAAAAGGTATTTTGCTTTGTTTTAAAGCCAGGACTCGGGAGAGGGACGTGGGGGAAGCAGGTCAGGAGGAAACAAAGGGACTAGCGGGGCAGTGTGGGCTGGGTCCCAACTTGAGCTTTTTCCTATTCTCCGCCTCACCTGGCTGGGGCTCAGGGACAGGAACAATGTGATCGGCCCAGCAGAGCAAGCGCAGAACCAACAGGATCGGCCTGCCCATCGCTCTCACCCTCCTACTCCTGGACATCCACCCAAAGGCCTGACGCTGGAGTTTCCCAGTGTGGCCATCCCTGCAGGGGCCCGTGTGCATGATCTCCCATCGCCTGCTCATCCCGTGGGGTCAGCAGCATGACCGGGCAAGGGCCTTGCTGTCCGCACGGCAGCCAGCATCTGCAGGCGCCGGGGTGGGCTGGGAGCAGGACCCCATGCCTTGCCGGGGGTGCCGAGGGCAGGTCTTCCATGACCGCGGCCTGCCACGCAGAGGTCCCAGCAAGATGTGGGTGCCATTCGGTGGGTATGCACAGGTGCATTTTCCCCAAGGGAGGCACTGGATTTTCATCAGATTCTCCAAAGACAGTGTGGCTCTAGTGACCGGGGGTGACACAGCGGTGGGATTTTCTCGCAGGGCCTGGGAGGGGTTGGGGAGTCTGTGTGGCATTTCAGAAAGGCTTGCTTGACCTACCCATTCCCGAGAAGCACACAATGTCATTATGGGAACAAAGAAAGAAGATCGTATTCTTTACTTGGAGTCGGGGTGTGGAGGTGTAGACGCACCTTCTCAGAAGACAGAGCCCTTTCCAAACCCCCCCTCTTACCCTCCACCCACGTTCCCCACCAGATTCACTTCCTGACTCACAGATACTTATTTCAAAACTACCTGCTAAGTACCAGATACGGTGCTACATCTGGGTCCTCAGCACTTTTTCTGAAATCCCTTCCCCAAAGATTGAATGGTAGAGCCCACGAGAATACGTGGGAACTTCTGCCCAGCCAGGAACAGTGGGTCTGCTGGTGGGCGTCCTGCTTCCCGGTCTCCGGAAAAGCCTGCCTGTTGGTCTGAGACAGACCCAGGGCTCTGACCCGCAGGGCGGCTCCGACACGGCGGGCCTCCTGCACTGAGCTGCAGTCTTAGAGCTCATTCTCTTGGCGAGAGAAGTCTGACCTTATTTCTTATCCTTACATTCACTAAAACAAATACAGGTTCTTAGGCTCCACGTCGAACCTGTAGATTTCGAATTTCCTGGAGCGGGGTCCAGAAACCTGTCTTTCCGAACTACTTCCTGTTTGGGAACCATGACCACACTCACCCCTTTAAATGAGGAAGGTGATTCCAGAAATGTGTTCCTGCTGCATACGCCAGGCAAACAAGAAGGGTGCCACCTGGGCGTGCGTTCGGCCACATTTTAGCCAGGTCAACTCCCTCATTGTTCCCGATGAGATTAAAGTCCAGTCCACAGAAATAAAAGCCCAGAAGCCGCCCGAAGAGGACGGGTCCGTCTGGCAGTGATAACGGTTGTCGGGTGCCCCGGGGGCGGGGAAGGGGCACAGACTGTCAGCGTGCCGGTTTGTCAGGCTCGGTGGTGCCGATGTGGAAGGACGCCCAACCCCAGGGAGAGACTGTTTGGGCGCGGTGCTGTATCACCTCCACTGGACCTCTGTCTCCAAGTCCCTCTAGAGACAGTGGCATTGCTGCTTCTGTGCCCTCGCGGTGGGGGCACGGAAACGGGAGCCAGGTAAGGTCGCTAAGGCCCTACCAGCTAGAGGACGCAGCACCTTGCCAGGGAGGGTTCATTTTGGAACCAGAAAGAACCTCAGACATAGAGACACCGGCAATGTCCCTTCCACGACAGAGGAAGGATCGTGAAGGCAATGACAACTAGTTAGGGGCAGAATTAGAATTCAAAGTGGTTTTTCTGGCTTTTTCTGGCGACAGCAGGCACTTAGGGTTGTTGGCTCATTCCATCTTGGCTGAGAATCTAGGAAGGTGGCTCAACAGGACTGATTTGGGTGGCTTGGTTCCGTCTCACCAGAGCTTCTGAGAGAATGATTCAATGACCTCACGTCTGAAGTATATGGGAGAAAATTTCAATAGGATTCTCCTTCTCCTTACTCTCTCCTGAAACCGACCTTCGGGGGCTGGGGTTGCAAGCTGTGTGGGGGGCGTATGTGGCTTCCAACCAGACTTGTCCACAGATGCACCAATTCTCCGTACACAGACACTTACTGACAAAGTACTTGTCAACACCGCATGCAGCCCTCACCGCTCCGGGAACAGCAGTGGACAGAGAAACGCTCATACGGTGAATGCAAGAGACAGAAAGCAAGCTAGGACAGATCATCGCCGACTGTGACAGGTGCCATGTCGGGGAGCAAGCACTGACAGCTTCAGATGTATGTAAAAAACTCCCTGCAAATCAACAAGAAGAACAGAAGCACCCCACAGAAAATGGGCAAGACACAAATGCGAGACCTGCAGAAGAGGGGGCGGGTCACGGGGACAAAGGCCCGGTGTGCACAGTTGCAGCCTGCCCCAAACGGCCCCCGGGCCCCGGCCAAGAGGTCAGCACCTTTTGGCAACAGGATACACGTCCACAAAATAGGACAGCTGGTTCTGCAATGAGGTATTCAGAATTCAGACAGAAAGATGTCCTTAAAAACTTCAGAGGGGCTGGGGGGACTGGCATGGAAAATGGGGCGAAGGGGCAGGAGACAATAAAACCAGAGCAGCCTTGGCCCATGCCGGTGGGGAGGAAGGGTGGAGGGACACTGAGGCCTGCGGGGAGAGAGGGAGCCACAGGGTTCTCTGTCCTTCCGGGCCAGCAAGCCCCTTTCATGAAGGGGCCAGACTGGTGGGAAGTCTTCTCGCTCAGTATGAGGAATTCCTCAGTATGAGGAATAGGGTGACCCGGAGAGGTCGGTGCGTGGACTCCTAACAACAGCCAAGGGTCCAGAGGAGGAAGAGAGGGGCCAGGTCTAGAAAACCAGGGAGATTCAGGGGGACTCGGGATGAGCTCAGATTTACGATCTCGTAAAGACAGCAGGGCGGGGGCAGGGACAGCATGCAACATAAGGATGCTATGAACCCAGGGGAGCACGGACTCGCAGGATAAGAATTAACTTCAGAAAACCCAAAGCCAGGACTGCAAGGCCTCCGAGGCTACACAGGAAGCTGGGTCCCTTTAAGGGAATAGTTGAGGGGCACCTGGGTGGCTCAGTTGGTGATGATGATCTGCCTTCAGCTCAGGTCACAGACCCAAGGGTCCTGGGATGGAGTCCCTCATCAGGACCCCTGCTCAATGGGGAGTCCGCTTCTCCCTCTGCCTCTGTCCTTTCCCCCCCACAAGCTTGTGCTCTCTCTCGCACTCTCTCTGGCAAGTAAATAAATAAAATCTTAAAAAAAATAAAATAAAATAAATAAAATCTTAAAAAAAAATAGTTTATGGGCGCCTGGGTGGCTCAGTGGGTTAAAGCCTCTGCCTTCAGCTCAGGTCATGATCTCAGGGTCCTGGGATCGAGCCCCACGTCGGGCTCTCTGCTCAGCAGGGAGCCTGCTTCCCACTATCTCTCTGCCTGCCTCTCTGCCTACTTGTGATCTCTCTCTGTCAAATAAATAAATAAAATCTTAAAAAAAAAAAAAAAAAGTTTATGAAGTGGAAAAGCAACCCTATTTTAGGGTGAAAGCCCAAGACTGGGGGGTGATGGATCAGGGCCAAGGGCAAGTGGGCTCAGTCCAGATGGCCTCGGCCACGGTGGGAGGGACTCAGTATGCGCCTCTGGTTCCTCAGCCCCTTTCTCTCCGGGCCCAACACTGATCTCACACGTCAACACGCCCCTTCCTTTGCTTCCTGTCGAACCAGACGTGAAGGACCCCCGAGGGCATTTAGAACAGACGGTCCAGAGTCACTCTGCTGAGCCCAGCGTGACAGGGGTTTCCACGCTGATGGCAGGAGCTGCGCTCGTCCTTGAACCCTGTCCAAAACCAGGGATCACCACCTCCCCGGGTACACCCCCAGGCACGGAGGAATGCAGGTGTCCAGAGGGGCCAGGCACCTGCTGAGGCAGCATCTGGCCAGACCAGAGGGGCACCCGCGCTTGCTCCGAGGCCATGCCCTGGGGACCCGACGACGGCGCGGGGTGAGCCCTGCCGCAAAGCCCGCAGAGCCCCAAGGCCGACGCGGTGCCTTCTACTCTCTTATCCACAGGAGCACCGAACCGCCCGTCCATCACTAGGCTCAACCCCCAAACTTCGAACCCACCAGCCGCCCAGGAAGCCCTGTGTCCCTCCCACGTGGAGCCCCAGCCAGCCGGAGGCAGGACGCAGCCCTCGCGCCAGCTGCAGCCACCCCTCCACCGCGCTCCTGCCACCTCTGGGTTTCCAATCACCGGACAGTGCTTTAGTCCCCGGGGAAGGGGACAGGGGCTCCCTGGCCTGCACTGGTGGGAACGGGAAACCGCGGGAGTGAGCCCTTCTGAAAGGACTGGCATCAGAGGCAGCTCCTGGAAGCAAACCCATGTGCTGGGCAGACTTTGCATTTCACGTGACAACAGAGGAAACGAGAAAGCCTTGAGGGTATCCCCCACACCCTCGCATGTGAGGTTCCGCCTCGGCGCTGGGCCTCTCCCCGGTCTGCCCGGTGGCAACCACGTGCGCTGCGCAAACTTTATTAAAAATATAAACACCGGGCGCCTGAGTGCCTCAGTGGGTTAAAGCCTCTGCCTTCGGCTCAGGTCATGATCTCAGGGTCCTGGGATCGAGCCCCGCATCGGGCTCTCTGCTCAGCGGGGAGCCTGCTTCCCCCTCTCTCTGCCTGCCTCTCTGCCTACTTGTGATCTCTGTCAAATAAATACATAAAATCTTAAAATATATATATATACATAAACACCAAGGGGCCCCTGGATGGAACAGTCGGTTCAGCGTCCGACTCTTGGTTTCAGCTCAGGTCAAGGTCTCAGGATCCTGAGATCCAGCCCCACGCCAGGCTCCAGGCTCAGCGCTGAGTCGGCTTGAGATTCTCTCTCTCCTTCTCCCTCTGCTCCTCCCCCTGCTCTCTCTCAAAAAAATAAATAAATTCTTGTTTAAAAAATTAAAAAATAAAAATGGTCACAGTCGATTTCTAGAAACTGTCTGGTTTTGGGGGTGGGGTCATAAAAGGTAGTTAATCTAAAAAGGAATCACTTGTATACATTTTTAAAAAGAGTTTATTTTATTATTTTTTAAGATTTTCTCTTTAAGAATCTCTACATCCAACGCAGGGCTCAAACTCTCGACCCCAACACCAAGAGTCCCACACTCCACCGACCGAGCCGGCCAGGCGCCCCCCCGCCCCCGCCCCCAACTTTTACAAACTTTTAAAACCATCACCCAGTTCTTCATATTTGTGCAAATTGATTTTCTGTAATTTATTTCTGTATGAAAATATGCC
>JAPYYM010002586.1:0-12103 GCA_028534135.1 Potos flavus
CCTCACGTTCATTGTAAAAATATTCTATCTGTAAAAGGGCTTCTCTCTTACACTGGGGGTTCTCCCTTGAATCACTCAGGGCTTTTAGTTGCTAGCAACAGAGACTAACTTTAGCCAATTAAAGAGAAGAAGCAGTTCATTGAATAAAATTTTGGGAAGCTTTCAGAATTGCTAGGAGGACTAGTGACTAAGTCCAAGAGGACTAGACTTAAGACTGAGATTCTAGGATAAAGGACTAAAACCACTCCGCAAAACTGACAGAATGAATGACTACCACTGCCACTGCTGCCCTACCAATATCATTCACATACTCAGATAATCCCATACTTTCCTGCCAGAGCAGAGTTTTTTAATATTTTGATACCACAGCATCAAGCATACAGTAAGTATTCAATACATGTTTATTCATTCAGCAATTCTGTATTGAACACCTACTATGTTTCCTGAATTGAACTAAAACCCCTTTAATATCCCTAAGTATATGAGGCCATTCTACATATTTTCTCAATATATACTACATGTTTAAGCACAAAGTACTGCACTGACACTAAAGAAATGAATTTGACAACCGGTAACCCAGCCTAAAATCAATGTACATTTGGTTTGCATGCATTAGCTATAGCTTAAAATTAATTGCCTGAGGGAGTAGGAAAAAAACTACAATGTGGATTACTATAAGGCCCACTTTAAACTAATAAGATAATCATTGTGAGTACCCTATACGTGGTATGCATGAGTAGTTGCACTCAGATTGGAAGAGGTTGGTGCATAGTTACACTTTATGCTTGGTTAATGCTAAACTCAGTTAAAAACTGAGTTCTGGATTAAATTAAACTGTTCTGGATAAAAATGAATGTACAAGTGTTGATAGAGACACATTCACTTCTTCTCACTTTGAACTTGAGCTTTTTATTTCAAAGTGGTATTATTTTACAAACAGTGAAGACTTACAATCTTCATACATATAAATGACTGAGATCCCAGTCAGAAATCCTAAACAGACTCAAGTATGAGCCACCTGGAGGCCTAGAGAATGAATACTGAAGTGAGAAACCTGGGGAAAGGATCTCAGATCAAATTAGCTACTGCAACAGCGGAAAAAAAAGGCAAATCATTATCTTGTCTCCATTAATGTTCTTGTCCTCTGTCTCAGAGTTTCTGGCCAAATTTCTGATCTTGCTATATACAATGTAGGGGAACATACTTTTCCATTTGCCTCAGGTTCTAATATGGCTCAGGACAGCAATGCCTGGTTCATCATACTCTCAGACTCAAGTGAAACAAAACTGTTAGGTTGCATAACATGAAATTAATGTTTTTGTAAATCCAAAATGGCCAACTATCAGTAATTTCATATGGTTCAATCTAAAATTTACACTTCAGATCCACAGGACTTGATCACTGCTAGAAGTTCATAAAATTCCAATTATCATGCTTGACACTGGGTCATAGAAGTGTACTTATAATAATGTGAAAAATGAAGGCCAGGAAAGTTAAAGTGCCTGGTTAGGTTAAAATAAGACAAGAACTCAAATCTTTGACAGCCTGTCCATAAGCTTTTCATGATACTAGGATGCTTTGTGGGAGAATTCCTAATGCTTTGTTTGACCAACATTATGTTATTTAAATTTTTAATAACTTGTCAACATTTTTTGAAGAATAATTGACATAAAATATTGTATTAGTTTCAGGTATACAACATAGTGATTTGATATTTACTACATTATGAAATGATCATCACAAGTCTAGTGACCATCTGTCACCATACAAAGTTGTTACAATACCACTGACTATATTCCCTATGTTGTGTATTACATCCCCACATCTTATTTATACTACAGCTGGAAGGTTTTACCTCTTAATCTCCTTCACCTATTTTGTCCACCCCCCCAATCCCATCCCCTGTAGCAATCATTAGTTTGTCCTCTGTATATATAAGTCTGTTTCTATTTTGTTTCTTCATTTGTTTTGTTTTTAAGATTCCACTTATAAGTGAAGTAGTAAGGTATTTGTCTTCCTATCTTATTTCACTTAGCATAATACCTTCAAGGTCTATCCATGTTGCCATAAGTGGCAAGATTTCATGGCTGAGTAATGTTCCAGTGTGTGTATGTGTGTGTGCATGTGTGTGTGTGTGTGTGATATACACATCTTATTTATCCATTCATCTTTTGATGGACATTTATGTTGATGCCATATCATGGCCATTGTAAATAATGCTGCAAAGAACATAGGGATGTATGTATCTCTTTGGATGGATATTTTCATTTCCTTTGGATAAATACCTACAAGTAGAATCGCCAGGTCATATGTTACTTTTATTTTTAATTTTTTTGAGGAAACTCCACACTGTTTTACATACTGGTTGCACCAACTTACATTCCCACCTACAGCACACAAGGGTTCCCTTTTCTTTACATTCTCATCAACACTTCTGTCTTCTTTTTTACAAAATAGCCATTCTGACAGCTATGAAGTGATAGCTCACGGTGGTTTTAATTTGCATTTCCCTGATGGCTAATGATTATGTTGAGCACCTTTTCATATGCCTTTTGGTCATCTATGTCTCCTTTGAAAAAAATGCCTATACAAGTCATCTGCCCATTTTTATTTTATTTATTTTATTTATTAGAAAGAGAGAGAAAGTGGGAGGGAGGGGGAAAGATAATCTGAAGCAGACTCCACACTAAGTGCAGAGCCCAACTCGGAGCTCAATACCACAATTGGGAGATCATGACCTGAGCCAAAACCAAGTTGGATGCTGAACCAACTGAGCCACCCAGGTGCACCACAAGTCATCTGGCCATTTTTAAATCAGATTTTTTTATGAATTTTATGAATTCTTTATATATTTTGGATGTTAATCCCTATCAGATATATCATTTTTAAATAGCCTCTCCCATTCAGTAGGTTGCCTTTTCATTTTAATGGTTTCCTTCGGTATGTAAAGGCATTTTTAGTTTGATGTAGTCCCATTTGTTTATTTTTGCTTTTGTTTTTCTTGGATACAGATCCAAAAACCTATCACTAAGACTCATGTCAAAGAGCTTACTGCATATGTTTTCCTGTAGTTTTATGATTCCAGGTCTTATAGTTAAGTCTTTAATCCACTTTGAGTTTACTTTAGTACATGGTAAAAGAAAATGGTCCAGTTTCATTCTTTCACATGTAACTTCCCAGTTTCCCCAACACCACATAGAAACCCTTCACCTCTCCTTCAATTCTGAATGATAACCTTGCTGGGTAGACTATCCTTGATTGTTAAGTTTTTTCCTTTCAGCACTTTGAATATATTATGCCTCTTTTTTTTTTTTTTTGCCACTCTCTTTTGACCTGCAAAATTTCTGCTGAAATATCAGCTAATAGTCTCATGGTGGTCCCCTTACATGTAACTAATTGCTTTTCTCTTGTTGCTTTAAAGATTCTTTATCTTTAATTTTTGATATTTTCATTGTGATGTGTCTTGGTATGGATCTCTAGGGGTTCTTCTTGTATGGGACTCTGTTCCTCCTAGACCTAGATGTCTGTTACCAAGTTAGGGAAGTCTTTGGTTATTATTTCTTCAAATATGCTTCCTGTCCCTTTTTCTCTCTTTTCCTTCCAGGACCTCTATAATGTGAATATTAATATGACTGATGTTATCCCAGAGGTCCCTTAAGCTATCCTCATGGTTAAAAAAAGTTTTTTATTTTTGTGGTTCAGTTTGAGTGATTTCCACTACCCTGTTTTCCAGATCACTGATGTGTTCTTCTATATCATCAAATCTGCTATTCATTCCCTCTACTGTAGATTTCATTTGTTATTTTATTCTTCAGTTCTGATTAACAATTTCTTATATTTTCTCTTTGTTAAAGTTCTCACTGTGTTTATCCATTCTTCTCTCAAGTTTGGTAAGCATGTTTATGACTATTACTTTTGACATTATTCCATAGATTGCTCCTTTGTCATTTAGTTCTTTTTCTGAGGTTTTGTCTTGTTCTTTCATGTAGAACATATTCCTTCATCTTATTTTGCTACTCTGTGTTTTTGTTTTAGGTAGTTCTCCCCGTCTTTTATTTATTTATTATTTATTTATTTATTTATTTATTTATTTATTTTAGTTTACCCAGTCTTGAAGGAGTGGTCTTATGTAGGAGGTGTCCTGAGGGGCCCAGGAGCACAATCACTACTGGCTATCAGAGCCAGGTGCTCCAGAGGTGTTTCCTGTGTAGGCTGTGTTCACTCTCCTGTTGTGGCAGAGCTGTGACTACTGTAGGCATGCTGATGAGTGGGGCTGGACCTCGGCTAGGGGTGCTTTGGGTATTGGCCATGACTGCTATGGATGCACTGGTGGGCGGGGTTACTGTTCTGCCAGATTTAAGGCTTGGCAAGACATAGGACTGGGCAGGCTCTCAGTGGGGTACACCACCTGACACAGCAGTCTAGAGGCAAGATTCCAAAATGGTGTTCATTTGAGATCAGCAGGGCAGAATGACCTGGCAAATATGCCTGTCACCAGTGTTTCAGTGCCCAGGAAGAGTCCCAGCTGCTTCCTGCCACCCTGCTGGCAGGCCAAGATTAGTAAGTGGGTTTCCTTTACAGGTAGTCTTTGGGTTTTTTGATCTGATATCTTTGCACTGGTTTCTAGACTGAATGGATCTGTAAACTGCACCTTTAAGAGTGAGTTTTGCTATCTGTACAGTCCTATAGTTTTCCTGAACATACTCTCTGTCAGTTTTCAAAGCCAGATGTTTCAGGAGCTCATTTCTCTTGCGCAGAATCTAAGGGTTCAGGCACCTGATATGGAGCTCAAATTTCTCACATCTCAGGGAAGTGTGTACCTTTGAGATCCCTTCAGACCATAGAGCACCATGCCTGGGGTGTGTTTTTTGTCCTGAGTGAAACCATATGTCTTCTACCTATCTTTGTGCTGTCCCTTGGTGGAGGTTCTGTTCATCCAGTTTCTAGGTCCCTTTTGGTGGGAATTATTCCAAATGTAGTTATATATTGCTATATCCAGGGGAAGGAGGTGAGCTCAGGATCTCCCCACACTTTTGTCTTGAGCTCAAGATTCCTAGCCAACATATTTAAAATGTGGGCTTTCACATTAAAACCTGGATGTGTCAGCCTCTCTCTAACAATGAATGAATTTTGTCTTGGGTCCAAGATCAGGATTAGAGTGAGACAAATGAGGCACTCTGTGGAAACAAAATTTCAAGGGCTGCCAAAAAACTTGACAATCAGGATAAATAATATTTTAATCAATCTGTAAAAAACAAAATGCAAAAAATCCATGATTAACAAAATATCAAAATGTTAAATGAAGACAGGCTGTTGTTCCTTTGTTTTATACATTATGTGCAATTATTGTGGAATCAAAATAGTCATTTCCAACCAGCCCTCTGTTCTGGGGTCACTTGCCCATCAAGTCTTCCCACTGGGCAGATTTATGAGGGTTCACAATTTTATGCAAACTGATTGAGCTGATTTTTGTTGTAGACTTTTAAATAACTTTTTCCAATTAGTTTAAGATATAAGAGGATATTTTGATAAGTAGATACAGAGATAAACCTTTTTCCTCTTGCCTTAAGTTCCAATATGGCTTTTCATGGTGGTGCCTGGCAACAACCAGGTGAAGGCGATTAGCAGCAGAGCCTTTGGTTAGAGATATACTTCCAGGCAGCATAGCCTGCATTCAACCCTCTTCACTTACCTGACCTCCTTTGCTTTTTCTCTGCTATCTTTTAAATGTTGGAAAAACAGAATTCAGATCTGCGCCCTTTCCTCTACCCTAGGTAATCTCATCTAGAGATTGAAATCATGGATTTAAATGCCATCTCTATGCCAGTAATCCTCAAATATATGTGTCCAATCATATGACCTTTCCTTGAGCTCCAAATTTTAAATATATAACTGCCCACTTGATATTCTACTAGGAGGATGAAGAGGATCACAAATTTGACTTTTTCAAAACAGAAACACTTTTTATTTTTTTCTGCCCAAACTTGTTTCTCCTCCAATCTTCCCCATCTCAGTAAATGATACCACCATCCTCCCAGTTCTGGACACCAAATACTTAAAAGTCCTCTTTGATTTATCCAATCTCCCCATCTCTTTAACCCATTAACAAGTACCATGAACTCTAACATAAAAAAAATATCAAATCTACTCATCTTTTTCCATCTCTATTTTTATTATTATGGTCCAAGATATCACCATCTCTTTTCCTGACCGCTGCAAAAGTCTTCTATTGGTCTTTCTGTTTTAACGTTGCATTCTATCTCCTTCTCCATTTCATTTTCCATTAAGCAGCCTAACTAACCTATCTGAAATATATATCGGATTATGTTACTGCCTTGCTTAAAAACTTCACAATGCCTTTCCGTTGCAAATAGACCAAAATGCATACTACTTATTATGGCCTACAAAACATGAGTCCTGCATCATCACATTCCAAATACATTGGATTCTAATTCTCAGAAAGAGTCCAGGCACAATCTCTCCCCTAGGTCTTTTATAGTCTGGTGGCCTAAAATGCTCTTTCCACAAATCCTCATATGGCTGGGTGTTTTTTCTCATCATTCAGATCTTAGCTCACCTATCACCTTCTCAGAGACCACCTTTAGACCAGTCTACAATAGGTTCTCTGGCCACTCTTTCTTGTATGACCTCCTTATCTTTTAAAATTACTGTTTTCTTGTTTATTTTTTCCTTTCCTTGTGTGGAGTTCACTTGTATAATCCTAGCATTTAGCCTAGTGCTAGGTAAGCATAAGTGCTTGATAGATATTTGCTGAATCAATGCCTCGATCCATGAATGAGTTAAGTAAAACCAACCATATCTCAAAGAGAGGACCTAAATAGGAGTATTAACTATTATAAACTATCTAAAAAGCTATCCAAGGGATGCCTGGGTGGCTCAGTGGGTTAAAGCCTCTGCCTTCAGCTCAGGTCATGATCTCAGGGTCCTGGGATCGAGGCCCACATTGGGCTCTCTGCTCAGCAGGGAGCCTGCTTCCCCCTCTCTCTGCCTGCCTCTCTGCCTACTTGTGATCTCTCTCTGTCAAATAAATAAATAAATAAATCTTTAAAAAAAAAAAGCTATCCAAATTACTATTTCCTCCAGAAATGCAATGCTTTCTTTTGAAATGGTTATCTCCATAAGCTTACTATAGATGAAAATATTTCAATTCAGAAAAAACACAACTCTTTCCTATAAAACAGGATTTGGGTCCTAGAAAATAACTTTAGAGAAAATTTAGAGTCAATGACAACCACATGAAACTATATGAATTATAAAGTAATTGACAAAATGAAGACCTAAAAAGACTTAGAAAATGGTAGCAGCTGCTGAAACTTTTTGGAGAATTTTTGTAGCATTTTCCCTGTGACTTTCATTTTTCAATATCTTTAGACAGCATCAGAATCTATGTACATTTGTGGCTCCTAAATGACAGAGGCTCTCTGGTCACCATAGAATCTGGCCACCAAAGACAGAAATAAAAGTAGCAAAAGAGAAATTATTTTTAAACATTGTGGTCTCATCTCATTTTTAATTGTTCTGTCCTCATCCCCTTCCTGTATTTTTACCATGTGTCATGCATCTTTTTTTTTCTTAAACAACTTTATTATTATGTAAAAAATATATTTAAAAAATTCACCCATTCAAGTGAACAATTTAAGTGATTTTTAGCAAGTTAACTGAGTGGTGCAATCTTCACCATAAATCATTTTTAGAACAATTTGGTCCCCCCAATAAAATCCCTCATATCCATTTATATTAAATCCAGATTTCCACTCCCAGACCCAGGCAATCACTAATCTACTTTCTATCTACATAAATTTGCCTTTTCTGGACATATCCTAGAAATGGAATCATACAATATGTGTTTCTTTCACTTTGCATTGTTTCTGAGGTTTGTCTATAATGTAGAATATGCAAGTAGTATGTTATTTTTATTGCTGAATAATACCCAATTATATGGATATGTTATATTTTGTCTATTTATTAGTAAGTGGGCATTAGAGTTGTTTCCAGTTCTTGGCTATTACAAATAATGTTGCTATGAACATTCACATACAAGTTTTTGTGGGGGCTTATTATTTTCATTTCTCTTGGTAGATACCCAGGAGTCGATCTGCTGGTAGTTTTAACTTTTTTAAAAACTTTCAAATGGTTTTTGAAAGTGGCTACAGAATTTACATTCCCATTAGCAACATAAGAGTTTCCGTTTCTCTATACCCTCACAAACATTTGTTATCTTACTTATCATAGCCATTCTAGTGGGTATGAAATGGTATCTCATTGTGGCTTTAATTGCCAGTTCCATAATAGCTAATGATATTGAGCATCTTTTCACATGCTTAATAGCCATTCCTATATTCTTTGGTGAAATGTCCGTTCATATCTTTAACTCAATTTTTTGGTTGAGTTGTATTATTCCAGCATTTTAAGAGTTCTTGATAAATTCTAGGCTCGAGTCCTTTATCAGATGTGTGTTTCTTCCCAGTCTATTGTTTATTTTTTCATTTTCTTAATGGTGACTTTTGAAATGCAAAAGTTTTGGATTTTGATGTTCAATTTATTATTTTTCTTTTATGGCCTGTGCTTTTGGCATAGCAAAGAAATAGCTAAGAAGTCTTTGCCTAGCCCAAGATCTCAAAGATTACTTACTATGTTTTATTCTAAAAGTTTTATTGTTTTAGTTTACATGTAAGACTATTATTTTTTATGTATAGTAAAAGTGAAGTGAGAGTATAAATTCATCATTTTGTATGTGGGTATCCAATTGTCCCAAATTCACTTGTTGAAAAGATTACAATTTCCCCCAATGAATTTCTTTGGAATATTTGTCAAAAATCAATTAATTATAAATATATAGATTTATTTCCGGACTCTCGATTGTGTTCTATTCATCTATATATCTATCCTTAGGTCACTTCCACACTATCCTGATTATAAACTACATTTATAGTAAGTTCTGAAATTGAGAAGTGAAAGTCCTCCAACTTTGTCTTTTTCAAAATTGTTTTGACTATTGTAGGTGTTTTGCATTTCCATATAAATTTTAAAATCTGCTTCTCAACTTGTGCAAAAAGGCAGCCAGAACTTTGATAAGGATTACACTGAACCCGTAGCTCAATTAGTGGAGAATTTCCATCTTAACCATATTGAATCTTCTAATCCATGAACATGGAATGAACTTCCATTAATTTAGATCCTTACTTGTTCTCAATAAAATTTTTAAATTTTCAGTGTAATTGTCTCATATTTCTTTTATTAAACTTATCCCAAAAGTACTTAATTCTTTTTTTATTTAAATTCAATTACCCAACATAGTGCATCATTAGTTTCAGATGTAACATTCAGCAGTTCATCAGTTGCGTATTCTTTCTGATGCTATTTTGTATAGAATATTTTGTTTTCTGATTTATCATTGTATAAAAATATAATTGAATTTTTTTCAGCTGGCACACATAACTTTGCATTTTTTGTTTTATAGTTATATAATTCATATGCCATAAAATCTATCCTTTTAAAATGTATAATCCTGTGGTTTTCAGTATATTCACAGAGTTGTACAATCATCATCACTATCTAACTCCAGAATACTTTCATTGCCCAGAAAAGAAACACTGTGTCATTCCTCGTTTTCCCTTATCCCCAGCCTCTGGCAATCACTAATCTTTGTCTCTACAGATTTGTTTATCCTAGGTATTTCATATAAATGGAATCATACGATATGTGGCCTTCTGTGTCTGGCTTCTTTTACTTAATGTTTTCAAAGTTCATCCATGTTGTACTGTATATCACTATTATTTGGTTTATTTCCACTTTTTGAGTATTATAAATAATACTACTATGAATATTCATGTACAAGTTGTCGTGTGGATATATGCTCTCTTGGGATACATTTCTCTTGGGAATATACCTATGAGTGGAAAAACTAGGTCATATGATAACTCTGCATTTAATCTCTAGAGGAACTGGCAAGCTGTTTTTCAAAAGCTGCACCATTTTACATTCCCATCATCTGTGTATGAGGGTTACAATTTCTCCACTTCCTCACCAACATTGTCTTTTTAAAACTATAGCCATTTTAGTGGGCATGAAGTGGTATATCATCATGGGTTTGATTTTTCTCCAGCAGCTAAGGATGTTGAAAATCTTTTCATATGCATATTGGACATCTGTATATCTTATTCAGAGAAGTGTTATTCAAATTCTTTGCTCACTTTTAAACTGGGTTACATATTGTTTTATTATTGATTAGTAATAGTGTTTTAAACATGCTGAATACAAGTCTTTTAACAAAAATAATTTGTAAATATTTTCTCTCATTCTTTCGATTTTTAATTTTACTGATAATGTCCTTTGAAGAAGATTCTTTTTTTTTCACTTCAATGGTCTAATTATTTCTTTCTTTTGTGGCTTGCACTTTTGCTGATGTATCTAACCAACCATTGCTTGATCCTAGGTCATGATGATTTACACATTGGTTATCTTCTAAAAATTTTGTAGTTTTAGCCATTACATTTAGGTCTTTGATCCAATGTGAGTTAATTTTTGAATATGGGGTGAGATAGGGATACAACTTTATTCTTTAGCACGTGGATATCTGGTAGTCCCAGAACCATTTGTTGAAAAGATTGTTCTTTCCCTATTGAATGATCTTCACACCATCACAATCAATATCATAAGTCTTAAATAATAAAACATCAAGTTATGCCATCATAATGGTAATAGTATATCCATTTGCTTCTGATAGCTAAAAGTCTTTAAGTTATCTTTTCATATTAAAATAATACTTGAAAAGAATTTCAGAAGCAGTTTCCATTTTAGAGTATCTTAATAATCAGTTTGATGCAGTTATAGTCCAGCTTGAAAAAACTTTTTTGTCAGAGTTCTATTTATTTCAGAAGAATACAATACTAAATTTTTAAAAGTTAGAACATTTTCTGCCACATGTACAAGAAACATCAATCACACTGGCTTAAATAAAAATATATGTCATTATCTCATATAAAAGAAGAGATAGGGCAGGCCCCTGAGTTAGTTGATTCAGTAGCACACTGAGGTAGGTAGATAGCATCTAGGGAAGACACATTCTCCAGTGCCCTCTTCAGACGTGTCCAGGAAGAATGATGAAAAGAAAGGTAAGCAGACAGCCATTGGGGGGAAAACTGTACTGAGAAGCTATTCCCAGAAAGCAGAAACAGTGATCAATGAAGGGATATTCCTCATCCCTAGGGTAAGAGGCTGTTGTAAAGCCTATAGGATTTCAGACTATAATGACAAAACTAACGATTACTATGTCTCCCATTATTGTCCTTTCAAGAATGAGAATACTTATTGCAATACCCATCCATTTTCCATCTTTGTTTGTATTTAAGGAAAGTAGAAAATTTGTCTTTTTAGGTTCACAAGTCCCCAAAATAAGAGGAGTTACATCCATGCTTTACAGGGAAACTATCATAATATCTTGAATTTTGAGCCTTATACTGTGATTGGATGGGACTACTGAATTGTCTATCTTGGGTATAGAATGAGTATATTTTATATTCAAAAGGGAAGAAAATGAGTATTTGTGACCAAGAGGGTAAAGTATGGTAAATAATATTGTTCAAAATATTTGGTGCTTCTTTACGACATTAGGCTTTGTCATATGATTTCCTTTGGCCAGTAAAATATGAGAAGCCAGATATGTCACTTCCAAGTAGATGCTTTAAGAGCCATTGTGTGATTCTACTACATTTTTCATTTTCTTTCACCATGTGACTGGCAATGTTCCAGGTAGAGGCTATTCCTTCAGCATGGGTTCCAGAATGAAGACAACATCAAACTGAATTACAACTGACCAATAGGAGATGTGTTAAAAGACCGGGAAATAAAACTTTGTTGTTTCAAGCTTCTGAGATTTGAGGATTGTTTTGTTAATGGCAGCACATCCTCAGTTGATGAAAACAAAGATGATTTTACAATTGTTTCAGAACTTTTGATTCTTGATATTCTTAATATCACACATTGAATATTTTTTATACACGAAAGAATCTTCTAAATTAGAGTCATTCAGTTCTCAGCACGTTGCAGCTAAGTTCCAACTATTTGAAGTAAAAAGAGGACA
>JAPYYM010002587.1:0-12103 GCA_028534135.1 Potos flavus
CATGTGGCCGAGAATCTGTGATGAATGATGGGCATGGGATCCGAAAGAGACAGGTTGTTTTTGGCATGTGGGTGGGAAGCAGAGGTGGGGGCAGGAGGGTTCAGTAGCCAATAGGAGCAGAGTTAGAAGTGCATGTAACTCCCTTTGGAGCTAGGCTGGTGTCCCCGAGACTTCTCATTGACTGAGGATGTCACCTCCATTCTGTCTTGTAACTTCGCTTTACTTTGTGACTAGTGCATTCTGTGACTTAGAACAAGGCCATGCGGACACCAGCTTAGAAGGAGTGTGACTTCGAAATGAAAATATTTCCCGACTCTGTCAGTTTATCTGTAAAATAAAGGGATTGGATTAGGTGATCTGTAAAATCCCTTCTAGAACCGACACCTTATAATTTATAGGAATTGTTAAAAATGGGCAGAATAAATTCAAAACGTAAGATTTGAATGTAACGATTTTCCTACTTTCTTCTTTCTTTTGAGATGATCTTTTTTAAAGGCATATTTTCAACTTGTCTCTCCTAGAATATTATTTTAGATGGGTATTGGGTTTCACAGTTTTGTTGTAATTCTATCACAATAATGCAAACCTTTTTTCCCCTCCTAGGCCCTGCAGGAGCAGCTAAAGATGTGTAAGTAGTTAATATTATGATTTTCTAAACTCTTTTTAAGGAAGACACTGTTTTTCATGATTGTGACCCTTCAATAGATGTAGGTATGCCTGGATGTAGGAATACATGTTCTATTATGCAAAAATCAAGATTATCATCTACTTTTAACTGAAGTGCTATTTAAAGAATATCGCTGTGTTATTATTTATTCTGTTATTATTTATGCTGCCTTTCAGTTGCCCTAGCACTGTAACTCAGAACTTGAACTGAGGGAAACATTTAATTGTGCTTCCTTCCCAGTTTGTGCTGAGATTTCTTCTAATTGAAAGCAAGTGGCTATGGGAGACTTAATTAAGCACATAGATCCTGTGACTGCATGTTAGAATGAGCCAGTGGGGAGAGGCTGGGGCACGCATGTACCAGACACACATTGGCTTGGTTTAAATCTGACGATCAGATATTTGAGTGAATATGTATGACCATTCAACGTAGTCAATACTGAGTTGATATTTACACCACGGGACATGTAATCAAGGGGCAGCTATCTCCCAAGGGAAGGTTTCTGGAGCTCAGGAGCCCTTCCACTATTTCTGTCATGCCCCTTCTCTGCATCTTTCCACACCTCATCTAGAACAGTAAGGATGTTGCAGTAGTTCACTATTTAAGAGTGTTTGTGGTTACTCCGTGGAGAGTGGATGGACCCCTGCCCCACTCACCCATAGTCGGGTCGGTTTGGATGTTAAGACTGATGGTGCCACACACACACACACACCAAGGAGGGCAAGAAGATTTCTTACTCACATATAATGAGGCTTTCTGGGGGAGCAGGGTGGGCACCCAGCTGGCCCATTCATCTTGAGTGAAGGAAGCGGAGGCGGGAGTGGCTTGGGTTTTTATTGCGGTTGGGAGTGGGGCTGGTCGAGGGCTTCTACGCATGGGGAGAGGTTTGCCTGGTTTTATCGTTCCCACAGCACAAAGGAAGGAATTCCCAGGCTTTCTGATTGGCTTGCACTGATGTGAGGCAGAAGGGGGAGTGGTTCGACTCGAAAGCTGTCAGCGGTCAAATATCAAAAACAGAGTCAGATTTATTATTATTATAAAGAGGAATTCAGAGAAGATGAGACTGGGATTGTAAGGTTTTTCAGGAGTTAAATATATATTTTCTATGGGACTTCAGGTACCCAAGAAGCAATGTACATCGTTTCAAACTTCTGGTTGTAGTATTTGAGTTTAATACCAAATGTCTCCCATAGTTACTTGTTACGTGTTTTGAATGTGGTGTTTAATGAACAGTTGCTGAGGGATCCCATCATTTCTGTTCAAGGAGAGATTGATGTCTTGACTTCTCTCTTTTAGAGACATGGAAATTTCTGATAAAATGTAATGATGCCATTCTCAACAAAATTAACTATTCCACCATGTGAGATGTTACTTAATTACTTTTTGATATCCTGAATTCTCTAGATTTAAATTTTTCTATAACTGTATATACCTCATTGTATGTCCTAGGAAGATAGATACCATTTTATTTAATAACTGACCCTTTTAAAAATAAATGTAACAAACCAGAAAAAGTTAAAAGAATATTATAATGTTACTTTTCCGTGCACAAAAGGTATATTCAAACATGTTCTTTTGTTTTTTTAAGATGAAGGTATAAATTTGTAAGTCTTGACTATGAGTGAACAGGGAGCTAAGAAATTAAGACAATTTAAACTTAAAAATTTCTTTTTTAGGGGCGCCTGGGTGGCTCAGTGGGTTAAAGCCTCTGCCTTCGGCTCGGGTCATGATCTCAGGGTCCTGGGATTGAGCCCCGCATCGGGCTCTCTGCTCAGCGGGGAGCCTGCTTCCCCCTCTCTCTCTGCCTGCCTCTCTGCCTACTTGTGATCTTTCTCTCTGTCAAGTAAATAAATAAAATCTTTAAAAAAAAAAAAATTTCTTTTTTAATCTAGAGAGACTGATCCCAAGCCAAAAGGAGTGGCCAAAATCACAGAGTGGGCGCTAAGAAGTACACAGCTTCACATAGGGCCAGCACCATATTATACTGGCAACATTAAGGGTTTTGTGGGGGGAAATTATGGTCACTTTTAGAAGAGAGAAATACTGTAGTTACTCTCTTGATGTAACACAAAATCCTTTCTCTAGGGAAGGTTTGTGATTTTTACTGTCTCACTCCTCTTTCCTGTTTATTTGCCATTTTTCTAGAAGCAGGAAGCCAGGATATAATAACAGATAAAATGACACTTCTGCCCTTAAGTAGGTTAGTGTCTACTGGGGACCAAAATACAGTGTGATAAGTGCTAATTATTGAGATAGTCAGAATTTAATGCCAGTTTGGGTCTTGAGGGATGAATAAGAGTTCGTGCAGAGAGAGGGAGAATGGCAGTCCAGAGCAGAGAAAGGGCATGACAAGAGGCTCGTGGGTGTAAGGGAGCCTCAGCTCTCCTGCAAGGAGCCTGTGGATTTGTTCTGGAGCCTGTGGGGCATGCTCTGCGGAGATGAGGGATGAGGCCTGGGGGCGGAAGCTGGCTCGCGAAGGGCCTTTGGCGCTAAGCCAGTAATTCCACTCGATATTGTATGCATTCAAGAGCCATTAGGAATTTTAAGGTGGCGGGGATGCGATGATTATATTTGAGCTTTAGGGCGCTAACTCCCAAAGCAGAGCGGAGTGTGACGTGGGGGGAGGGAAGGCGGTGAGGCCACCAGAGGGACAGACTGCTGACGGCAGCAGTGGGAGAGAGAATATGATTAAGATTTGTCGAATGATGGGACAGGGAAGGAAAGGAGAGGAAAATCTGAGGATCGCGCTGAGGGTCAAACCGGAGCCGAGGAAAGGGATGGCCGATAATCCAACGAGGTCAGCCGGGCTACAGGAGGAAGAGAAGCCACTGGGCGTGGGGCGATGTCCACACTGGCACTTGGGGCACTGTAGTTTCCATCGAGGGGTGTGAGTAGTAACTGAGCGAAAATGGAAGTGGGCGAGGAGCGGGGAAGTGGTGTGTGGTCTCTCCTCTTACCGTGTCTGCCAGTAAGGGAGGGAAGGACGTTAGCAGGTTATGGATGGTGATGTACGGAAGCATCGTATCCCTGCATTGTGCACCTGCAACCCATATTACACCGTATGTCCACTCACTGGAATTGACCTAAAAACCTTAAAAAAGCTTAAAACTTTAAGAAAGCTTAAAAAAAAAGAAGCAGCATTTTAAAAAAATAGATTTCTGTTAGAAAAGGAATACCTAGAAAATTTGGAAAATATTTTTTTTAAAAAAGAAAACATCGGCTCTCACCTACCACCAGAGACAGGCGCCATTAACATTTTACACGCTTTTCTTCCATTTCTTCATTTCTTCTGTTTCTGCCCAGGAGGGTGTATGGATGATTTTATATGCGGAAGTTTGTTTTGCTTTTTCTATTTATTTTGTACACACCTATGGGCTCGAGGGTAGGAACCAGTGGAGGGAGCCGTGCTGCGGGTGGCTTGGGGAGGGGGTCTGCTGTCAGGGAGGGGGACCTGGGATGGAAGTGAATCCAGAATATGTGGGAAGGCTCAACAACTTACAAGGTTAACCTTAGAAACTTGAGATGAGGAGGGAAGCAGGGGTGAAGATACACAGGCACGTGACCCCCTTTATTGTGCCTCGCTTTATTGCCCGTTGCGGATAATGCATTTTTTTTTTTTTTTACAAATTGAAGCTTTGTGTCAGCCCTGCTCCAGGCAAGTCTGTTGCAGCCATTTTCCCAACAGCGTTATTTTTATTGCATCCCAACTCACAATATTTCAAACTTTTTCACTGTTAGGTTTGTTATGGTGATCTGTGATCGGTGATTACGACTTCCTGAAAGTTCAGATGACTGTTTGCATTTTTTAGTTATAATGTATTTTTAAATTAAGGTATATACATCGTTTTTGTAGACATAATGTTATCGTGCACTTAATAAACTACAGTATTGTGTTAGTTATAAAAACATAAGTTTTATAGGCGCCGGGAAACCAAAAAATTCATGTGACTTGCTTTATTGTGATAATTCATTTTATGGCTGTGGTCTGGAACCTAGTCTGCATTATCTCTGAGGTATGCTGGTATAGAAACTGAATCACCATAACACAGACTCATGCGTATCAGCGAGTGAGTCTTTCTTATTCTCTCTCTGTCTTTTCAAAATTAAATCACAGTGCTGTAACATGCAAAACAAAACAGACGCGAATTCAATGTGATGACATTTGGCTGCTTTCACAAACGTGGAAAAATCAACCATGCTTTTATTTTATTTCAGTGAATTATCTTAGCTATTTGGCACAAATAGGTTGCACTGGGATATTTTTGGTTGGAAATGGCAGAAGTCCAGCTTAAACCGGCCTAAACAAACAAACAAAAGGGAATTTATTGGCAAGTGTAATGGGAAAGCTCCAGGGGTTTGTCCCCAGTCACAGCTGGATCCAGGTGATCAAATGACAGGAGGAAACTCATTTCTACTTTCTTGTCTTGGGCTCCATTTTTAGGAAGCTTTCCCCCAGTGGTGATGGAGATCGGCATCTCTTATCAGCTTAGTAACTCCTATGGAAAAACAGCTTTTCTTTCCCAGGGGTGTGATCCAAAGTCCTGTGGCCATGGCTCTCCCTGCCACCACATGAGGTCATGTGCCAGGTGGTCAGCGTCTGGGGGAGTGGCTGAACACAAATCCGGAAGCCGTTACCCAAATGGAGGGCACTCAACACTGGGCAGGCAGAAACAGAGTATGTTCTGTAGTAGGCCAATTTTCATGTTATTAAAAAATTTATTTAAATTTTCAGCAATATTTATGGGGATATTACAAACATGTTTTAGTAAGAAAAAGTATGAAATAAGTTGACACTCATTTAATGTGTGCTGTTGAAAATAAAAGGCCATAGCCACTCAGTTTAAGCAAGGTAATTCAAATACGTCTTTCACTTAAAGCTTGTGCGGTGACATTTCATGAAGACTCCTTTCTTGAAAGCGATTTTATTGTTAGGGAAGGTAGTGACTATAGAGAAGAATATCTCGGAATGAATGAACAAAACACAGGGAAGCACCACCTTTTAAATAAAATGAAATGATGAGTCTTTCATCTTGAGTGTCCTTGGAATCCTTGTGGATTTCTCATGCCCAGTGCACCTGGCAGCTGAGCCCTCTCTAGTCCCCGTTACAGACCCGAGGGTATCTGATGGGCTTAGTCCTCCTCTGTGGAGGAGCAGGAGGTTGAGGGGGTTGAGGAGGATGGCGTGGAAATAGCACTGAAAAAGCGTGCATTTTGGAAGCAGGGAGACCTGCCTTTGGACTTCCTACCACCATTTACCAGCTGTGTGATACTGTGTCCTCAGTCATCTTGGCCATAAAATTGGGATAATAGTAAGTCTACAGGGCAACCATCTTCATCCTTATCATCATCATTCTGTTACTAGAGCTCCTCTTCATCTCTCTCTCTATATATGTAGTGAATATGCATTCTCTCATTCGGTACCCACGGCAATCTGATGGAGACAGTATGCTGTTTCATTTTACAAATTAGGTTGTGGGGCATAGAGAAGTGACTGCCCGAGGGTTGTGGTGGTACAGTATATTTATGTCTATTTATGTATACAGTGGTGGTAGAGTACATTTAGTATCCCGGGATAATACTTGGCATTATGCTTGCCTGCTGCCCATGAGTAGTAGCTAGGATTATTAGATGTGTTCAGTGTTGTTGAGAAGACTTGGCAGGGGCTCAGTCATGAACAGCCGACAGTAGAAGAACCAGTACACAGCTGACGTCAGGAAATACACAGTCCCATTGTTGGCCCATCAGGGCACGGTCAGATTCTCCTGGGGTAGGGCCCGCGCACTAGAAAGAGGAAGCGAGAAAACAGATGTGTTCATCCCAGGACAGAGAGAGATGGGCTGTGACCAGCAAGGGTAGCCAAAATGCTTGGCTGCAAGGCACATGCCGGAGGGGGAGCCCTAAGGGCTGAGGAATGGGGAGAGCGGGAGTGTGGCTGGACTGGAGGCTTCTTGGGATGGCGAGGGGAGGGGAAGAGCAGAAGGATGATTTTTCTTTCCCCCTCTAGGGAGTGAGATTGTCTACTGCAAACTGTCAGAGGTGAAGTAGTTCCAGGAACTAAGCTCCTGAGAGCAGTCATGGGAGGGAGTTACTAGAGTAGCAGTACAAGTTGGTGGAATAGAGGAAGTCAGCAAAATGTGAAGCAAAGGTTGATTGGGTGATTTGCATGGAATTTAAAATTTTCCAAGATAATGACGGTTCAGAAGAAAACCTTTGGGTCAGGGCCAAAAACCTTTAAGGTATTTGGGGCTGCTGTCGCAGGTTCCAGTGCCCTGAGGAGAGGGTTTGAGGGAAGGTGAAATCAGCCCATCTGAAAGAGCTCTGAGGGGAGGTCGGGAGCCTGCTGACTTCATCTCCTGTTTGGAGACACTGGGATATTTCGAGCTAAAGAGATACCATGAGGGAAAAGCAAATTTTCTTAAGGTAAGGAGGTGGAGAGAACATTCCTGTCTTTAGCAAATGATGCTTCTGCAGCCAATGCCAAAATAATCCTGAGCACAGTGTGCTTCTCAGAAGGAGAGCAGAAGGAGGGTAGGGAAATTGCAAATTGGCTCTCGATCCATTGCCTCCAGACAAAGAGTGAGTGTTATTCATATTTTCCAGTAATACGTTCTGGAAGAAAGAAAGGGACCCCCGTTGGCCAAGGGGCTCATACAAGGAGAGAGATTTAAAGATAACTGTCCAAAGGAATTTTGGAATTTTGAAGAAATGAATGAGATTACATGGAGTCCAAAATAGTCAATGATAAAATATTAATCCTGTCCAAAATCATATGTAATTAAGTGGTAGAATTGCTGGAAATCACCCTAAAAAAGCAGGAGCCATCATAAGACCATATTATAAAGAAAATTAAATGATTATACTTGATCTGGAGAGCTGTAGTGTCAAGGAAATAAACATTGTGAATTAATAAGCCTATTCCAAAATATTATTGTCAATGGCAGCTAAAAATAGATAATTAGAGTTACGCACGCGGTCTCCAGAGGTTTCCATATTCAATTTTATTGTTTACAAATCAAAATAAGTTTGGCCTCTTCAGTAACACTGCAGATATGGAAAAAGAAAAGACTGCATGCTGCTTTTCTACTTCTTAGATTATCACTAATAAGGATAGCTCTATATTTAGAACGTTTTTCTTGATAAATAAGTAAGAAATAAATCTTTTCTTTGCCGCATAACTCTGTTCATCCTGAAAGGCCAGGGAAATGAGAACGTTGTGAATTTCGAGGCCAGCTGTAGCCAGGCTGAAACAGGAGATGCTAACTGGAGCGGCTGCTGGCTAGCGGTTATCGTCTGTATTTGTTCTTGAAGGTCCACGTCATGTATCTGGTGCCATGGTTCCATCATTTTACCTTTGAAACCTTTTTTTTTTTAAGTCACTTGGAATAGCTCTTTTATTTTTTAAAGATGTTATTATTTATTTAACAGAGAGAGACACAGCACGAGAGGGAACACAAGCGGGGAGAGTGGGAGAGGGCGAAGCAGACTTCCTGCAGAGTAGAGAGCCTAATGCGGGGCTCGATCCCAGGACCCTGAGATCATGACCTGAGCCGAAGGCAGAGGCTTAACCCACTGAGCCACCCAGGTGCCCCAGAGCTTGTTTATGTTTAGAGAGAAATTTGGTCTCTCTGGTTCACTTAGGAAAGGTCTCCGTAGCTGGTACGAAGCAGATGGGTGTGTGGTTACCTGGATCAGGCAGGCATTCTGTCTGAGAAGGGCGGGTGCCAGCAAGCTCACAGGAAGTAGGCTAGAAGTAGTCGATGGAGATGCTGAGACAGAAGAAAGCAGTTGTGAAACCTGAAGTTATCTAGCTGTAAGCTTAGTTGTGGTGGTTGCCGTTGGTTGGTTGTTTTTTTCTGCTTTTTCTGACATGCTTGTGGGGGGGTCATGGGTTGGGTCAATTTTGGGTGAGACAGAGATCACCAAACAGTCTACTACTCTGCAAGGGCGTGTCATTTTAAACTACCCACAGAGGATTTATCTTTTCAACCATCTCCAAAGTGGGGGAAATACGTTGCCTTGTGGTCCGCCCTCAGTAACACTTGTCTCTGCAAACGTTGGTGCCGTGACCTAGAACCTGAGTCAGCCTGTAAGCATGTCCTCTTATTCTAGGAAATGATCATGAGTCCCGAGCGGTGACTTTACCCTCAACACGTGCCTTCCCCGCCAACATCTAGTCCTTGACAAAAGAAGCTAAATCTTTGCCGACGGAAGGAGACCCAATTTTAACGAAATGCCCACTGTATTTCTTAAACCTGGTCCAAAATTGTTCATACGTGATCCACATGTCGGTTAGAAAGGTTCCTGTGGCTTAAAAGGTTTTCCTCATAAGATGGGATGTGAGCTTATGATTAAGACGATTTCACTGTATTCCAGACCTACTCCAGCCACCGCGTCCTGCCTCTGGACACAGAGAGAGTCAGAGCTCCGTGTGCTCCCAAGGGGCGGACGTTCACAGTCTGACCTGAAAGGAATGAGCTTCTATTGCAAAATGATCGCAGGATTTTGTAGTTTATATTACCAGAAACCAAAGGCATGCGTGTGGAACTGGGATTCTAAGGTCAGGAGACCGGGGAGGAAGGGGTATATATACTGAGTTAGACTGAATTTATTGATAGTGTTGTATTTAATGGAGGTTCTGGATTTAATCATTTAGGTGCATGGAGGGGACTCTAACAAGTTAATTTTCCTGGTTGGCGAAACTCAAGACGCAGTGAGCTTACACTCTAACCAGGGCCGGAGTAGGTGAGAACTTTCGTGGGGTGCTGGAGAGGAAGGGGTCCAAAGGCTTAAGGAGAAGAGGATGTTGGCGTGTGTTTCTCAAGTACCACCTGCTCCCCACCGCAGAGGGCACTGCCTCCCCTAAGGCTCCGAGAAATTTGAGGAACACACGTCTTCCTCAAAGGGACTTGTGTCCATTTACTAGAGCAGTTGTGTTCCTTCCCTACCAGAAAAAGAAATAAGAAGGGATACAGCATCTCTAGGGAGAGTTGCAGAAGTTAGTGCCGGCACCAAAGACTTGAAAAAATGAAAACCCGGGGAAACTTCTCGCATAGTCGTGCTGATTATTTTCAGTAAAGACCCCGCCCCTTGAACAGCAGCTGAAATCACCCCTTCACGAAGTTTACAATAATCAGAATCACTCTCCAAAATAACCTGCCTTCTGCATGGGCCACGCAGGCAAGTTAAATGGGGATGTCCTGGTAGAAACCTCATTCTCAAGGTTTCTTCCCCATTTCTGGTACATGTTCCAGTTTTCAGTGCCTCTGCTTGTAGGGTTCTGAGCATTGACTCCAGATCTGTTTCAAAACTACTCTTTGGGAGTGGCCGATGTGTGTGCCCTTGCTCCTTTTCTAAGGGAGCGAGATTATGGGTAGGCTGAGTCTGTAGAGATATTTGGACCCAGTTAGCTCCTGAGGGGTGTTTGTTTTTGTTTTTGTTTTATGAGAGAGAGGGAGAGAGAGACAGAGACAGAGAACACAAGTGTGGAGGGAGGGGCAGAGGGGGGAGAGGGGGAGAGAGAATCCCAAGCAGGCTCCATGCCCAGAGTGGAGCCTGACACCGGGCTCGATCCTACGACCCCCAGATCATGACCTCAGCTGAAATCAAGAGTGGGATGCCACCCTGGCACCCCCCGTTGGGTGTTTTTAAGTGCAGCGAGGCAGACTGCCCTCTTTTCCAGGTCATGGGCCGTGCATTGGCCTTGGTTTCACTCCGTCGATCTTTTCAAGCATGCATCTTTTCTAATGCATATCTTTTCTAGCGTGCGACAGTTCAATCTGCAGGCTCTTACCTCTCAGGGGAGGTTCGAGGGCAGAGTCATCTCAGTCTTTGTCCTTCCTGCCCTGTGTTAGTGCCGGCAGAAGATAGCATAGTGATGCCTGTTTCTGAGGACCTTTTGGACCATCTGTCCACGGCTGCTGTTCTCACACAGCTGGGGGAGGTGTGGCTTCGTGTGCTGCCCTCCCTCCCGCCACCCGCACTGACTTGGGGCACAGATTTAGCAACTGGGCAACAGTCACTGCTGCCGGCCTCCCAGGAGCCCCTATCCCTGCCCCTGAAGCTGTAGTGACCAGAAAAGAAACATAATCAAGTCCTCCTTGAAAACCAGAAATTCCTCCGTGGTGGGGATGCTCTGGCCGGAGCGTGCTTCCCAGCCTGGCATTCCGCAGCAGCCGGGTTGAAGGAGGACCACAGACTATGTTCATTACTTTGGAAACCCGAAAGGAAATCGACAGAAAGGAGACTGCGCAGGCTTAGCAAAATGTAAAATTGATTCGCCTTTGATTCAGAGGACACAGGATTCCCCCTCCCCCCCCGACCTCATCAGAGGCTCATCAGAAGCTCTCGTTGGCACTTGAATGTCTAAGAAAATACCTGCCAGTGAATTATTAAGGCAGTTTGATAACAAAATCTTTCAAAATAGGTTTTATAAGGAGAAAAAACCCACAGTGATTCCTTAAAATGGTGTGCAGGTGGGGCAGCCCAGATATTCTGACAGCCTGGGCTTTCTTCAGAACTTGAGAAATTCCCCAAGGATTAGAATTGGAAGGCTTAGCAGTATGCTGAGTTCAACGACACCCCGGGTTTGGACTGCCGCAAGATGACGTCCGCCTCTCTTATCAGTAAGAAATAGCCTTTCAGGGATCTTTACTGCTGCTCGGTGAAAATTATTCTTCTAATGCAGTTGGGGTGGGACCCGTCACCCCAGCTGGTAGGGCGCTGTCCTCTTGGGCATGGGACAGGGCAGCGTTCGGTCCCCAGGCAGCTAACACATGGGCTTGGACTTGTCTGTTCACAAGGAGATTGGTTTTAGACCGACCACTATTTTCCGATTTAACCTCCGTCTGGACTTGGTGTCCAGATGAAAAGATTCTAACATAACTGTCCATGAGAACAATTTTTGTACTTGGATAACAAATGAGTTCTAGCAGTCCGACAAGTTCTACGAAGATCGATGGTCCCTGGAGCAGTTGGAAGTTTCTCCTAATGCTAACAAAGTATTGACTAAGACTCTTAACTGTCTTGCTTCCTTCTTTCTGTAAGTGGGATGAAAAGGGTAGAGAGATGCAGCTTGGGAGATGGGGGTATTTCTCTGACGTACCTGAGTGTGGGCTCACAGTTTATGAAGCAGGAGTCGGAATCACACAAACAGGTTACCTAGCCGTGTGACCTTGGCCATGCTACTCAACCTTTCAGAGCCTCAGCCTTTCATCTTTAAAATGTAAAGATGGCTGGGCTGCTTACGGGACTCGGTTGGTTAAGCATCTGACTCTTGATTTTGGCTCAGGTCATGTTCTCAGGGTCCCGGGATCGAGCCCCGTGTTGGGCTCCGCGCTCAGTTAGGAGTCTGCTTGGGATTCTCTTGCCCTCTGCCCCTCCCCCCGCTTGCACTCTCTCTCTCTCCCTCTCTCTCTAAAATAGATAAATAAAAATTTT
>JAPYYM010002588.1:0-12100 GCA_028534135.1 Potos flavus
CTGTTAGGATTGTGGATAATGCAGATACTCCTTTACTTGATGCAACCCATCTTTCCTACCCAAGATTGCCAGCTCACATTTGCTCTTTCTCCAAACATTTGACATTCAGTTAGTATTTAAAACAACTTTTTTCAACCCTTGCAATATAGTATAGTCTAGTAGTATTTTATTTCTAGTAATTATATTTCAGATCAATAAGTGTATATTTAGGGTTATCTTTTTCATTAACGGAAGTATTTATATACTCACTGGTAAAAGAAAAAAATAAAATGAATCATTACTAAGAAAGTCATTTAAAATAAAATCCAGAGGACATTACGAGGTAGGGCCTATGCATATCTCCTGTCTCAATTCTTGGAAAAATGCTGAACTTGGCTTATTGCCAAATCTCAAGCTTCTTGCATGAACATTTGCTGCCTGCAAGAATAGATTTAAAAGGACTCTTTACCTAGCACTAACCTTAGCAACCAATCATATATAGAGATGTATTACTGTAACTCTGTCAACACCCATCATAAGACTTCAAAAACAATGTACCTTACACAATTACACAATGTATAATATGACTAAAATTCTTCCTTTGCCTTTAAAAACCCCAAGTCCCTTTGTCTCTTGAGAGTACAATCTGGATTACTGCCTGAATTTGTCTCCCAAATTGCAATTCCTAAGACCTCAAATAAAAGCTTTGTTTCACAGCTTTGCCTTTCCTTTCTTGTTCAACATCACTATCCTTAAACATTGGTTATCTAACTCAGCAAACAATAGATTTTTGTTCTCCCAGCCAGAAGATAAAGAGTTTTCTTTTGGGGGAAAAAAAGAGATTCTTTTTATTTCTTTATAGACTGTACAACTGGAAGAGATGTTTTAGAAACAGTTTTTGTCTTCAAATGTAAAAATGGAAGCCCAAAGATCTGATCTGCCTTCACTGGCAAAACTAGCTAGTGGTAGTTCCCTGCTAGAGCCTGGTAACATGACTTTTAATTTTGTCCCAGTACTGGAGAAGACCATGGGCATCACCTTGTCAACTGAAGATTGTTCTTTCCCCTTGTTTAGTTGCTGGAAGACAAGTTCCAAAGTGTGACTTACAGAACAAGATGAAGATAGGCTCTATTCCACTTCTGATCCTGATCTTTGCTACACTTGCCAAAATTCTACATAGACACCCTCTATCTCTATGAGGATTGGAGATTAATTTCTATAATTTGGTAAACCAAAGAACGCATTGGTATCTTTTTGCTCCTTCAGAGAGTTTTGTTTTTACCTTCTTTCATCCCTGGATAATTTTTTCCTTCTCTAAATTTTTATTTAAATTCCAGTTAGTAAACATATAGTGTAACATTAGTTTCAGGTGTAGACCCTAGAGATTCTTCACTTACATATATGCCCAGTGCTCATCACAACCAGTGCCCTCCTTAATACTCATCACCCATTTAACCTATCTCTCCTCCTCCAGTAACAATCAGTTTGTTTTCCATAGCTAAGAGTCTGTTTCTTGGTTTGTCTCTCTTCCCCCCCCACCTCACTTGTTCATTTGTTTTTTAAATTCCACATGAGTGAAATCATTTGGTGTTTGTCTTTCTCAAGACTTATTCTACTTAGCATAATACTCTGTAGCTCCGTCCACATCATTGAAAATGGCAACATTTCATTCTTTTGTGGCTGAATAATATTCCATTGTATATTTATACCATATCTTCTTTATTCATTCACTAAGTGAATAGACATTTGAGCTCTTTCCATAATTTGTCTATTGTTGATAGTGTTGCTATAAACATCAGGGTGCATGTATCCTTTCAAATCAGTATTTTTGTATCCTTTGGGTAAATACCTAGTAGTGCAATTGCTGGATCATAGGATAGTTCTAGTTTTAACTTTTTGAGGAACCTCCATACTGCTTTCCAGAGTGGCTACACAAGTTTGCATTCCCACCAACAGTACAAAAGGGTTCCCCTTTCTTCATATCTTCACCAAATCTGTTGTTTCCTGTGTTAATTTTAGCTATTCTGACTGGTGTGAGGTGATATCTCATTGTAGTTTTGATTTGTATTTCCCTAATGAATAATGTTGATCATCTTTTCATGTATCTATTAGCCATCCGTATGTATTCCTTGGGAAAAATGTCTATTCATGTCTTCTGCCTATTTTTTAACTGAATTATTTTTTTGGGTGTTGCATTTGATAACTTTATAGAGTTTGAATACTATCACTTTATTAAATATGTCCTTTGCAAATATCTTTTCCCATTCTGCAGGTTGCCTTTTAGTTTTATTGTTTCCTTTGCTGTGCAGAAGACTTTTATTTTGATGAAGTCCTAGTAGTTTATTTTTGCTTTTGTTTCTCTTGTCTCAGGAGACATATCTAGAAAGAAGTTGCTATAACTGATGTCAAAAATGTTACTGCCCGTGTTCTCCTCTAGGATTTTTATGGTTTCCTGTCTCACATTTAGGTCTTTAATCCATTTTAAATTTATTTTCATGTATGATGTAAGAAAGTGGTCCAATTTTATTCTCTTGCATGTTACTGTCGTTTTCCCAACACCATTTGTTGAAGGGACTATCTTTTCCATTGTATATTCTTTCTTGCTTTGTCAGAGATTAACCACATAGTTATGGGTTCATTTTTGGGTTTGGTATTCTGTCCATCACTGGCTGCCTTGATTATTCTTTTAGCCAAATGTCATGGCATGTATGAGTACTTGCAATTGTGACAATGTTCTTTTCTTTTTGTAGCCAGAAATGGTTATATTTGCTTTATTTTGAGGTCCAAAAAAGGTCTCAACTGTGCTGACTTTTTTACATACAAATTCAGCAGAGAGAGAACAACTGTTTCTCAGGACAAATGTAGCTGTGTTTATGTTTTCCCATTTTCTATGCAAATATAAGATTGACATCTAGCAGAAGGAATAAAAATCTTTGTAGTCCAGAAAATATCAAGTACAATAAAAAGTCCTCAGGTGGAAGACACAGATTCTCATCTTTTTTCTGTGGCCTTATTTCTGTGCAACATCTGGGTAATCCTAAAAGAAGGTGTCTGGACTTGATAAGATGTTCTCAAAATTTCAGAGAGCAGTTTCAGAGCAGAGTTTCTGGAGATCAGTATAATTTTATAGAATAAGGATTTAATTCCATCAAACTAATGGGTACCACATTTATAATTAGGTTATGTAATAAATCACAACCACTAAAAGCAATTTAATATGCTCATTCAAGCAGTCATGGTAGACTATTTAAAGTAGATGAAAAAATAACATAAGCAAAAGTTTATGAAAAAAATGATTGAAAAAAAAGCTTAAAATTCCAAGTATGTTATCCTCTTTTTTTACATTGAAGGAAATGCCAGTGTCCAACATTAGACAAAGGGGTTTAAGTCTAATGTGTTGAAGATTGGTATTCTAAAGTACTGTTTAAGAACCTCTGGACTATATATCCAAACTCAAAAATGTCTAAAATGCCTCCTGATCAAATGTTACTTGTTTTGATTGTAACTGCTTTTCAGTTTACAGATACCAGGTATTTTACAACTTTCTATAAACACTAACTCAAAGCTTTTAATGAGATAACCATTCAAAGTGGAAATTCAGGTACAAATTATGCTCTGGACCAAAACTTCTGGAATATAGTGTTATCTTCCAGTGCTGCTCAAATGTTTCCATGGAAACACTACTTCCCACAGAGGAGAATAAAAGTGCACCTCAAGGTATGGGTATTCTGAGACCCATTACATGTGCAGGATATCTTCAAAATCTCGATTCTGTGTTTAAGAACTATTAAAATGTCATATAAAAATTTTTAAGTTACTTATCACCAGCAGAAAAAAAAATTACTAAAGAAGGGATGGAGTTCAGATGACTGTACTCTTCCTCCTGAGACCTGTTACTTCATGAGTGGTGGGAGATAGGGGAGCTCATTCTCAAATTTACCAACCTCATCTTGGCTCAAGGCCCCTTTTTATCTATCTAGTACAGACCCATCATCAAAGTGCCACTGCAAGGACAAAGTAATTCACCCACAATAAGAACACTGGTAGCTCTGTTACAGGCTAACTGCTGTGCACAGGGAAAATTAAAAATAAGACTTTGTTAGATGTCAAGAGTTTTTGTCCAGATTAACACTAAGCTGTCAGCATCCATGCGTTGACTCTGTTCTTAAAAATGACTCATTATGTAACCTTGGGATCATTGCTTTTAGTGAGAATAGAAATATGATCTCAATTTTTCTAAACAGAGAGGAACCTCTTTTGTGATGCCTGAATCCTGGGTGAAAGGAAACTGATAAAAAGGGCAGAGGTAGATGAAAGAGCACATTAATTAATATGTGTTCTCTTTTCCAAGGTAGAATTTTAAGGCAACCTGAGCCACTACGGAAATATTTTAAACTTCCTCAAAACATTCTTGAATATTCAGGTAGTTGTTATTGCAGATACACCTATACTTTGGATTAATTACTTCAAGCTTTTCTTTTTACTTTCATTGTTCAGATCAACACTAAACGTCTGAGGTATTGTCTTACTCACAAAAAAAGAAAGGGAGACAAGAAGGGAAATTACTTATCTGTTTTGCAAGTTTAAGATTAAATAGACGCAAAGGAAAGTACATCTTTCATCACCGCCTCAAAATCTCTTGATTTTTTTTGTTTTATGAGAACCATTCTTTCATTCATTCAAATAATTTTAAAGTTTCTAAAATCTTTCAGAGACTGCTGCAGGTACTGAAGAAACAGGGATATAACACAAAGCCCCAGTTCTGATGAGTGGACATACCAGGGGCAAGAAAGGACATATATAATGCTAGATAGTGATCATTGCTACACACAAAAAATAAGCAGGATAAGGTGATAAAGAGTGCCCAGGCAAGGTTATTTAGAAAGAGTGTTCTGAGAGCCTCTTTAATAGATTGTCCTTGACCTTGGTCTTGGCAATGATTTCGTTATTTAACACAAAATCAAAGATAATGAAAGCAAACCTAAGTAAATAAGATTATATCAAATCCCAAAGCTTTCTGTATAGCAAAGGAAACCACTGACAAAATGAAAAACCTACAGAATGGGAGAAAATATTTACAAATCATATTCTGATAAGGGGTTGATACCCAAAATATATAAAGAACTTCTACATCTCAAAAGCCAGAAAGCCAATGTAAAAAATTAGCAGAGGACCTGAATAGACATTTTTCCAAAGACAACACACAGATGGCTCAAGAGGTACATGAAAAGGTGTTCAACATCACTAATCATTAGGGAAATGCAAAGTAAAGTCATAATGAAATATTATCTTACACTTCTTAAAATGGTTATCATCAAAAAGAAATAACCAGTGTTAAAGATGTGGAAAAAAGGGAACAGTTGGGGTGTCTGGGTGGCTCAGTGGGTTAAAGCCTCTGCTTTCGGCTCAGGTCATGATCTCAGGGTCCTGGGATCAAGCCCTGCATCAGGCTCTCTGCTCAGTGGGGAGCCTGCTTCCCCCTCTCTCTCTCCCTGCCTCTCTGCCTACTTGTGATCTCTCTCGCTCTCTCTGTGAAATAAGTAAATCAAATCTTAAAAAAAAAAATCTTAAAAAATAAAAAGGGAACTGTTGTGCACTGTTGGTAGAAATATAAACTGGCATGGCCACTGTGGAAAAGAAAGTATGGAGGTTTCTCCAAATATTAAAACAAAAAGAAAAACAAAAAAAAAACAAAAACAAAAAAAAGAACTACCACATGATCCAGCAATTCTACTTCTGAATATTTATTAAAACAAACAAACAAAAAACAAACAAACAAAAAAAACCAGGGGCACCTGGGTGGCTCAGTGGGTTAAAGCCTCTGCCTTCGGCTCAGGTCATGATCTCAGGGTCCTGGGATTGAGCCCCGCATCGGGCTCTCTGCTCAGCAGGGAGCCTGCTTCCCCCTCTCTCTCTGCCTGCCTCTCTGCCTATTTGTGATCTCTCTCTACGTCAAATAAATAAAATCTTCAAACAAACAAACAAACAAATTCATTCTTGAAAACATATGCACACTTCCACATTCATTCCAGCATCATTCATGATAGCCAAGAAGGAAACAACCTAGGTGTCCATCAATAGAAAATGGATAAAGAAAATGTGGTACACACCACGCACACACGCACACACACCACACAGTATTCAGCCATAAAAAAATATAAAAATTTGTTATTTGTGACAATATGGATGGACCTTAAGGGCATTATGCTAAATAAGTTAGAAGAAAACAAATACCATACAATCTCATTTACATGTGGGATCTTAAAACATACAAAGAGGAAAACAAAAGCCTACCAAACTCCTAGATAGAGAACAGATTGGTGGTTGCCAGGGGCAGGCCAGAGTCAGGGGTGGGGCACAAAATGGATGAAGCTGGTCAAAAGGTACAACCTTCCATTTATAAGTCCTGGAGATATAATGTAAAATATATTAAAAGAAAGGGAGGGACAGACAGACACACAAACTATGTGAACAGCAACCTGAAAGAAGTAAAGGAGAGAACATGGTAGAAATCTGGAGGAAAGATGCTTCTTGCTTGAGTTGGTGTAGTCAAAGAGGAGCAAGAAAGCACTGTGGCTGGAAGCAGAGTGATCAAAGAGACTTATGGTAAGAGATGAACTTGGAGGGAGGAGGGCAGGGCCAGACCCAGTAGGGCCTTGGAGACATTTGGTGAGGAGTTTAGATTTTTTTTTTTTTTTTTTTTTTTTAAGTATGATGGGATAGTGCTGGAGAAATTTGAAGAGGGAAAAGGTATACTACTACTTAAATTTTAAAAGACCACTTTGTTATGTAGAGAGAATAGATTGTGGAGAAGCAGAAGGCTGGAGACTAGTTAAGAAAGAGTCTAGACAAGAAATAATGGTGGCTTGAACTGGACTGGAAGGTGTGAAAATGGTGGGAAATGGTTGGATTTGGGATATATTTGAAAGTAGTGTCCATAGAGGAGTTGTTTAGTGGGTTGAATAGTGGCTTCTCAAAAAAATATGTCTACATCTTAACCCCTGGAACCTGGGACTATGATCTTATTTGGGGGGGATAGGAGGAAGGGCTTTGCAGATATAATTAAAGATCTCCAGATGAGATTATTCTGGATTATCCAAGATGCCCTAAGTCCAATGCCAATATCCTTATAACAGACAGAAGAGAACATACATAAAAACAAACGATGACCATGATGATGAAAGCAAAGATTTCCGTTATGTGGCTACAAGCCTAGGAAGGCTTAGAGTCACCAGAAGCTGGAAAAGATAAGGAAGTGTGGAGTTAATTTTAGAAAATATGATTTGAATTTCCAGCCATGAGTCTAAGGCATTTGCTGAAACATCAGCATCAGCTTTGCCTCAACCCCTCACAAGTGATGGTATTGGAGACAAAGCTCTCATGACCTTTATGAGGCTCTAGGGGGCAGGGATAATTATAGCCAATCTCTTTTCTATACATACTTTCCACATAACTGCACATATCCTATGGGTGAGTTAGTAGTTAAGGTTTAAAAGTAATAGCTCGCCTTTGTTCTACTCCTTCCTTGCTTTGAATTTGTTGGTGAAACCTCCAGATAATTTTCTCAATAAAAACCGTGTTTATTTATTTATTTTCATGATGGTTTCTCCTATGTGGTGAGATTATTGCTGGTTTTCATATATCTTTCAACATTATGACACAAAAACATATGCTTAATTATATTGTTTATATAAATAAATGGTTTTCATTGAGTTACAATAAAATAAATAAAATAAATAAAAATTTCTAACCTTATACCTAAAGGAGCTAAAAAAAAAAAAAACAAAGAAAACACAAAAACAGCAGAAGGAAGGAAATAATAAAGAGTAGATCAGAAGAAAGTAAAATAGGATCAAACAAAAAACATTAGAACAGATCAATGAAACTAGGAGCTGGTTCTTTGAAAAGATAAAAAAAAATTGACAAATCTCTAGCCAGATTCATCAAAAACAAAACAAAAAAAGAGAGGACTCAAAAAAAAAAAAATCAGACATGAAAGAGGAGAAATTACAACTAATACCACAGAAATACAAAAGATTATAAGAGAACATTATGAAAAAATACATGCCTAAAATTGGACAACCTGAAGAAGTGGTCAAATTCCTAAAAACATATAACCTACCAAAACTGAAGCAGGAAGAAAATTTGAACAGATCAATTACCAACAATGAAATTGAATCAGTAATCAAAAAACTCCCAAAAAACCCAAGACCAGACAGCTTCATGGGTGAATTTTAAAAAAATATTTAAAGAAAAATTAATATCTATTCTCCTCAAATTTTTCCAAAAAATAGAGGGAGGAAAACTTCCCAATTCATTCTATGAAGCCAGCATTACCCTGATACCAAAACCAGAAAAAGGCACTACAAAAAAAGAGAACTACAGGCCAATATCTCTGATGACATAGATGCAAAAATCCTCAACAAAATATTAGCAAACTGAATCAACAATACATTAAAAAAATCACTCACCACAATCAAGTGGGATTAGTTCCCAGGATGAAAGGGTGGTTCAATATTTGCTAATTAACTTGATACATTACATCAACAAGAGAAAAGAAAAAAAAACATATGATCATTTTAATAGACACAAAAGTATTTGACAAAGTACAACACCCATTCATTGATAAAAGCCATCAACAAAGTAGGTTTAGAAAGAACATGCTCAACACAATAAAGGCCATATATGAAAAACCCACAGCAAACATCGTACTCCATGGTGAAAAACTGGAGCTTTTCCCCTAAAGTCAGGAACAAGACAAGGATGTCCATTCTCACCACTTCTATTCAACATAGTACTGAAAGTCCAGCCACAGCAATGAAATAACAATGAAAATAAGTAAAAAGCATCCAAATTGGTAAAGAAGTAAAACCTTACCTATTTGTAGAGGACATGATACTATATATATAGAAAATCCTAACAGCTCCACCAAAAAAATCTCCTAAAACTGATAAATGAATTCAGTAAGACCAGAGGATACAAAAATCAATGTACAGAAATCTGAATTTCTGTACACTAATAATGAAGCAGAAAAAGAAAATAATCCCATTTATAATTGCACCAACTAGAATGAAACACCTAAAAATAAACTTAACCAAGGAGATGAAAGACCTATACTCTGAAAACCATGAAACATTAATGAAAGAAATTGAATACAACACAGAGACTTTGTTTTGTAAGATGTTCCCTGTTCATGAATTGGAAGAACAAATATTGTTAAAATATTCATATACCCAAAGCAATGTTCAGATTCAATGCAATCCCTATCAAAATACCAATGTCATTTTTCACAGAACTAGAAAAGATAATCCTAGAACTTGTATGGATACACAAAAGACCACAAGTAGCCAAAAAAAAAAAAAAAAAATCTTAAAATAGAAATACAAAGCTAGAGGTATCAAAATTCCAGATTTGAAGTTATACTACAAAGTTGTAGTAATAAAAACAATACAGTGGTGGGCATAAAAATACACACATAGATCAATGGAACAGAAGAGAGGGTCCAGAAATAAACCCATGATTATATGGTCGATCTTCAACAAAGGAGGCAAGAATACACAATGGGAAAAAATCTTTTCGACAAATGGTGTTGGAAAAACTGGGCACCTACATGTAAAAGAATGAAAATGGATCACTTTCTCACAACACATAAAACTAAACTCAGAATGGATTAAGGACCTGTGATATTTGATATCATAAAAATCTTAGAGGAGAGCACAGGCAGTAATTCCTCTGACATTGGCCATAGTAACTTCTTTCTAGATAAGTTTTCTGAGGCAAGAAAAACAAAAGCAAAAATAAAGAATTGGAACTACATCAAATTAAAAAGCTTCTGCACAGCAAAGGAAATAAGCAATAAAACCAAAAGACAACCTACTAAATGGGAGATGATATTTGCAAATGACATGTCTGATACAGGATTAGTATCCAAAACACATAAAGAATTTATACAACTCAAAACCAGGAAAATGAATAATCTAATTTAAAAAAGAGCAGAAGACATAAACGGACATTTCTCCAAAGAAGACAACAGATGGTAAAAGACACATAGAAAAATGCTCAACCATCTTGGTAAAAATAAATAATAAATAAATAAATACACACAGACATACTTACATACATACAAAAAACACAGAGAACCAGAAGTATTAGCAAAGTTGTGGAGAAAAAGGAACCCCTGGGCACTGCTAGTAGGAATGTGAATTGGTGCAGCTACTATGAAAAACAGTATGGGGGTTCCTCAAAAAATGAAAACTAGAACTACCACATGATCCAGAAATTCCAATACTAGGAATTTACTCAAAAAACACAAAACACTAATTTGTAAAGATGTATGTACATCTATGTTTATTGCAACATATTTATAATAGCTAAATTATGGCAACAGCCCAAATGTCCATCAATAGATGAATGGGTAAAGAAGTGGTGTCTTTGTGGTGAGTGATATTACCCGGTCATAGGAATGAATGAAATCTTGCCATTTGCAACAACATTGATGGAGCTAGAATGTATAATCCTAAGTGAAATACAATATTATTTCACTCATATGGGTAATTTAAGAAACAAAGCAAATGAACAAAAGAAAGAGACAAAAATACACAGACTCTTAACTCTAGAGAAAAACTGATGGTTGCCAGATGGGAGGTGGGTGGGGGTTGGGTGAAACAGGTGAAGAAGATTAAGAGTACACATAGCTTGATGAGCACTGAGTAATGTTGAATCATTATATTCTATACCTGAAACTAATATAACAGTGTATGTTGATACTGGAATAAAAAATAAAAAACAAAAATATATAAAAACCCATCCAGAATACAAAACCTGTGTACAAAGAAAAATTAAAAATTCTGCATGATGTTTGATCACATTACATAATTTAAAACAAAAGGTCATTGGTTAAAAATTTTTCTAATTTGCTCATTCCTTTGACAGCATGGTGAACTAGTATTTATAGTTAGTTCAGTTGCATTTATGGCATAAGGTCTTTTTCAAAACAGAGGAACCAATTTCCCTTAAATGTAACAACACTCTATTTCCAGCAACAATTGTATTTTTAAAGGTTAATTTGTAGAACAAACGTACAACTACATTTATTTTCTACTCTATACTCATCAGTTACATTATTTACAATGCTAATAGCCACATATAGGACAATCTTTCACCTGTGCCCCACCTCACATTTTATTCAAAGGTTTTTTTCCTCCCACTTCATTTCTGACTTATTTGGGGAAATACAGGAGTTTCAGACAAGGTATCTATGTGTTTTTGATGGAATTTCCCCCCCTCTCTTGGTAATCTCCGAAATTTCTTTAAATTATATACTTAACACAGCAGAGAAGTTGGTTTTTGTACACAAGATTGCATCCACCTGGAGGAGGAGCAAGATGGTGGAGGAGTAGGAGGCTGAGATAGTATCAGATCCCGGAAATTCAGCTAGATAGTTATCAAACCATTCTAAACACCTACAAACTCAACAGGAGATAGAAGAGAAGAACAGCAATTCTAGGAACAGAAAATTGACCACTTTCTGGAAGGTAGGACGTGTGGAAAAGTGAATCCAAAGTGATCGGACGATAGACCTGGGGCGGGGGGGGGGGGGGTCGCTGCTCCTGGCAAGCCGCAGAGCTGCAGAGCACAAAATCGGAACTTTTAGAAGTCCGCTCCACTGAGGGACATCGCTCCAGAGGCTAAGTGCGAGGGGCGGGGAGGAGCACTCACGGGGACGGTGTGGTTTCAGGACCTGTGGGGTGGCAGAAAGACCAGGGGTGTCTGAGGGCGGCAGAGCTCCCAGGTATCAGAACAGGGAAGCCAACAGCAGAGATGGAGCTGAGCAGTGGGCTGTCAGCTCAGGATTACCTTAAACTGTGTTCTGAGGCACAGTCAGGCCACTTCTCTTCAAGCAGGGACCCCACAAGGGGCAGATCTGGAGAGACCCCTTCCTTCCTTCTTCAGGAAGAGTGGCATGGGAGCACACTGCAGGAATCTGCTGGGTTTGGAGACTCCAAACGGGGCTGTGCACCAGAGGTAGAAACGCTCGGTCACAGGCTGGGTGAGCTCGGAGTGCGGCCGGAGACCAGGGAGACGGGAGTGATTGACTGCTTTTCTCTGAGGGTGCACTGAG
>JAPYYM010002589.1:0-12100 GCA_028534135.1 Potos flavus
ATTGCACATGATGGGTGATATCTCAAAGCAGGAAAAGAAAAGCTAAATTAAAAGTAAATGCCAGTTAATTTTATTAAACCTCATAAAGTGCTTCAACATTTCAGAATGAGCTCAATATCTTCTCATCAATCCAATTGGCTCAAACCTACCCATGTTTGCTTTTAAGAGATTTAGAATACTTCCGATATTGAGCAGGTTGGTATTGATGTAATTCTTTACTTTTTTGAATGTTATTTTTGCTAGTCCTTAGCAGTTTAAACATGGTATTAATGACTTGTATTTCCTTTCTACCTAACCAACCCAGCTTGATAGTAACTAACAAAACATCATGGAAGCTAATCTAACTAGGCCATTCTACTTCTCAAAGACATTGTAAAATTCCACATATATATCTTCGGACATGTATTTATATTCCACGTATTATCTCCTTTGATAGGTCTGAAAATTTCAAAGTTTTTGATTAATATATTGGAGCAATAAATTTTAACAATTCTTCCGTTTGTTCCTGTCAACATTCATCCCTACTTTTAACCCATATTTGCCCTTAAATAAGATTTTTTTCTATATTTTAAGAGCAAATTTATATTCTACATATTCTGCAAGTTTGGTAAATGTATAAAGTCATTTAGTCCACATGACAATCAAGATAGAGAATAATTCCATCATTTCAAAAAATTCTTCCATGTGCCTGGAGCCCAACCTCCCAGCAATTACTTATATATTTTCTCTCCCTATGGTTTTGCCTTTTCAAGAATGTCAAATAAATGGAATCATACAGTATATAACCTTTTCAGTATCATTTCTTTAAGTTAGTTTAATATATAAGTGTGGGCTTTTTAACACGTCCTGCCATTTCTCAAAATTTTGTTTATTAATTCCTATAGCACTAAATACGCATTTCTGCCTCACTTCCATAATCTGATGTTTCATATTCAGTAATTTCTAATGTAAGTTCTTCACGACGATCAGATCGATTTCCTTCAAGTCTGTTACAGCAAATTCCTTTCCACTTTAATATCTTTGTTCAGGTTGCTTTCTCCTCCAAGAGTACCAAACCCATCACATTTACTAATTTAAATCCTTCACATATTCCTATAACCTCAAATCAAGTCCGGCCTTCACAAATAGTTTTCCCTGGAAAAAAAAAAAAAAAAGCTAATAACATACCTGAATTGATCTTATTGAATTGATTGATCATATAATATTTGTTTCAGGTTTATTTGTGTTTTGTCACCTACCGTATTGTAGGTTTATTTGTGTTTTGTCACCTACCATATTGTAAGGATGCTGACAGCAAGATAAGTTCCTAGCATGATAAGGGTTATATATAGATGCTCAAAGAGGTAACTTGAGAATTCCTACAAAGAGGTGTTGAGAAGAGAGTAGGGGATTTGTATACCTTTGTAAACTTGATTACTGGTGTGCAGGTAGAGTGAGATATTAAACCAACTCCTTGATGAATTGCAAAATAAGGATGCTAGGGGGTTTTGTTGTTTTTTTAATAGATGGTATGTTTAATTGGCATGGCTTTGGGTAACTGACAGAGATTGGTATTACCAGTGTTCGTGGATTCGTTGATTGTATGAACGATCTTGGCGATTTCTTGTTTTCCCTAGATTTAGCAACTAGAGGGAGAATGCCAAGTTCCTACCCGAGCAGCAGCTAACTGCAAAAAAAGTTATTAAATGAATACTATTTCTTGATGTAAAGACTGCAAAATGGAACATGCAATTTCCTTTGAGATTCATGAGATGCCAGAGTCTGATCTAGCTAATCCAAGAAAAAGCCCCAGATCAGTATTGGTTGTCAATGGTTCCCTCGGATTCCAGGGAAATTCATATTTGCTTCATAGTAGCTAAGAGCCAAGGATATCCAAAATGAAATACATTGGCACAGCTATGTGACAGTCACACATTTCTTAATTTAAGAATTTTCAACCTACAGATACTTTGCATTAGTATTAGCAGGCATATTAATCCACCATTAAGGAGCCACAGTCTTAAAATAAATACTTTAATGCCTTTATTTCAGTTGAAACTAGTAACAACTAGTGGTTCTTTATACTGTTTTATTTAGTAAGCAGTTTTAGAAACATTTAGGTTGAACAGATTTGAATATTTTCTCAAAATACATTGAATAAGCAGAGACTGTCAGGGACTAATAAAGACATACCCCATCAGCCACTGCTTGGGTCCCTCATAACTCTTCCCCAGTTTGATAGAAGTCTTACAGATGTGTTTGTTTTTCTTCCAGTCCCTGCAGGTGAATGCAACCTACTCCCTAACACATTCTCCATGCGTAGGTCATATTAGAAGTGAGAAACATTTCAAGTGACCGAGAAAAAGAAAATCTGCTTTCTTAACACCTGAGTTACTTAAACTTAATACAAAAGAAAGGTTAAAGAATCATTATTATGATAATTTTCATCATGGTAATTCCTGTAATAATAACTTTTGAATTAAGCATACATTTAAGCTCTTAAAAAATACACATGGGGAGGGGCACCTGGGTGGCTCAGTGGTTTAAAGCCTCTGCCTTTGGCTCAGGTCATGATCTCAGGGTCTTGGGATCGAGCCCCGCATCGGGCTCTCTGCTCAGCGAGGAGCCTGCTTCCCCCTCTCTCTTAAAACAAAACAAAACAAAACAAAACAAAACAAAACAAAAAGCACATGGGGAAAGAAAAGAGTGTCTGAGAGTGTTCGGAAGGCTGTTTTTTTTTTCATTTTTCCTTTGGATACTTACGCTTGTATACACTTGATATCAAAGTGAATAGCAAAGCAAGGAGCTAAAAGGAGATACTGCTCCTCTAAGCAAAGGTATGCCCCCCCACAAGGTAACACACAATAGCCTCCATGCTACCCCCGGCTTCATCTCCCTAGGAGGTACGTTCTGAGTGAAGCAGATGATTCAGATACTGGCACATTTTCCACTCCCTGACTTAAGGCTCAGTACATTGCTTATCTGTGAGGGCTGTCAAGATATTTCAAAAATGGACTTTCCGTAGAGCACAGAATGTGGGCGTCAGAAACAAAAAAGGAAGCAGCAGCTAAGTGTCTCATATCTCTCAAGGAAATCCCATAGCTTGGGAACAACCCAAGTGGACTAGATACATCATTCACTTTTATCATAATGGGTCATGATTAAGCAGCTAAATCAGGCGTTCTACAATAGAACAATTTTGGGACAATGACCACATGATTTCCCATGAAATGGGTTTGTCCCAATTTACAAGCAATAAATGCATGATTTTGATGGAGCCGTATTTACTTATTCAATCTGCATCTGGGGACTTAATTATATTTTCCAATGAAGAAAAAAAATAAACAATTTTCTGAAGCATTCTTACTACTCAACGTGAAATCCAAGCTCTTGAAACCTGATCTTTGATGTAGGAACTTTAGTTTCAAACAACAATTAAAGATACCTGCTTGGTAAATGTTGAGTTAACCTTGAGATTCATTCAACTCTATCAATATTTTCTAAGACTTCTTTGCCCTTCGTTTTCAGGGCATGATAGCACCTCATCTCCAAACTTACAAATTACCCATGCTTGGATCCTTAAGTCAACACTACTGGATTAAGGTCTTTTCAGTGAGGGAAGTCTTTCAACCACATTGGGATAAAAACAAACCTGCTCATGGATTTGCCAACATATAGAACAAATCGTTACCATTTATGGCTGCAAAAATTGTGTTTGTGCTTCAGAGATAGAACTAGTATAGTACCCTGACAATTTTAAATAAGAAGACATAAATTTCTACAAGCACAGGAGGAGACAAGTATAAAGTTTTTAACATTATACAATCATCGATGGAAAAAATCAACCAGCAGGAAAAGGGATCCAGAGTTACAAATGTTTCTATGGTGTTTTCTGTAGCCTTTTCAGGACTAAATGCCATGGTGATCTCCAGGTTTACCCAAGTGTTTTCTCTTGGGAGACTTGATGAGATTTCCCCTTCTCAGCCTGTGATCCGACTCAGTAAAATGTGTGTGAGACCTACAGAGTACCTTGTGAGACTGTAAGACTTCACCACCCACTACAGATTTGAAGGAAAGCATTGCTGGATTAAAATGAGGCTGTCAGAAACCACCCATCACCACTGCCATCACCACCAAGCTCCACCTCAACACTGCAGCAAATGCCCCATGCCAGTCAAAATTACAAACAAAGCAGAACCAAACCAAACCAAAACAAAACAAAAAAACACAAAACCTTCAGACATACATAAAAAAGGTAGCCACCTTTTTTAGTAAGAACTCCTATATACCCTTCACCCAGAATCCCCATTCAAACTCGGTCGGCTATCTCAAGAATATCTTTTAAAGGAAAAGAATCCAACTCCAATCTGGGATCATGAGTTTCACCTAATTATCATGTCTATTTATTTTTCTTTAATCTAGAACAGCTCCAGCTCTTTGACCTTCATGACCTTGATTTTTTGAAGATACAAACAAGTTGTTTTGTAGAGTGTCTCTCAGTTTGGATTTGTCTGATGGTTTCTCATGATCAGATTCAGTTACTTCTTCCTAACACACGTGACTGCATAGGAATCTCATAGAGATCTTGTTAAAGTGCAGATTCTGATTAATTAGGACTATAGGGAGATCCATGTACATTTCCTACAAGACTGAGGCCATTGATGGGACTGACCACACTTTGATTTAAATAGACACCAGTCAAGAAGAGGAAGATATAATTAGTCCTACATCAGGACTAATCCCTCCATCCTTCAGGCCTGTTTAACACAGTCCCATCCAGAAGTCTAACAAAATTATTGATTTCACCACCAGAAATCCCAAACTTTTGGAAATATTGATTTTCCCCATCCCTACATGAACCCCAAACCCGACCGCCATCTTAGTAAATAGCTCTATCATCCACACAGTTGAACGCCAAAACCTAGGAGACACCCTTGATCCTTCTCTCTTGCTCAGCTTCCACAACCAGCCTGGCCACACAGTTTAACTCCAGCATGTCCCAAATCTATTCACTTCCACTTGTCTCTTCTCCTCCCCAGGCATCACCTCTTCTTTGCACCACTAAAGTTGTTTCCTAACTGGTCTCACAGCATCCATTCTTCTCCCCTAAATTCAACCACCCTGGACATCTTTTCAAAATAATATAAGTGCTTTCCTTAGCTTAAAAACCTCTAATGGCTACTTATTACAGTAGGGGAATAAAATCCAAACTCCTTTCTGTGTTTGCAAGGATGCGTGTGACTTCTCACATCCCACTCTTGCCCGCAAGCTTGTTTTTTCTCTCACCAGGCAAGCTCCATGGTCCTTCTCTCTGGATATGCTTCTTCCTGAACTTTGCATAGCTTGCTACTTCATATCATTTAGACCTCTGCTCAAAAGCCATCCATCCTGAGGACCTCCAATTGCCCTATCTGAAATAGCTCCCTTCCCCAGTTTCTGTACTTCTCTACCCCCTTTCTTTATTTTTCATGATCAGCATCATCACTATGTAAAATTGTTATTTAATTATTTTCTTGCTTGCTTTGTGTTTCTTTCCCCTTCTAGATATAAGTTCATAGAAGAAGGAACATTGCATTTTTTTATTGATGTATTTAAGCTACAGCATCAGGCATAACATAAACATTCAATAAACATGAACTGAATAAATGAAAAGGTGAATAAATGAGCCTTACCCTACCTAAATCAAAATGTTTTCATAAGCAAATGACTGCCAGTGAAGAATTATTAAAGTTCCCACTTCTCATATGATTGCTCACCACGAACATCTCCTTTCCAAATCTGCAAATGCTCAATCGGCATAGCCTTTAGACTAGAATGACACTGAAAGATGTGTAGCCCCTGGACTACTCCTCTCGCTACATCAAGGATCTTAATAAAAGTTTTGCAGAATGATACTAGTCTAGCTAGGCTTTATAATCTTCAGAGAAGGCATTCCAATATCCCCTATTCCAGTCAGGGAATTTCTCCTGGCAAATTGAGCCTACACATTGAAACTTCTTTTGCCCCATATTCTATTGAAATAACTAAGGAACTTAAAAATGAGAAAATAGGGGCGCCTGGGTGGCTCAGTGGGTTAAAGCCTCTGCCTTCGGCCCAGGTCATGATCTCAGGGTCCTGGGATGGAGCCCCACATCGGGCTCTCTGCTCAGTGGGGAGCCTGCTTCCCCCGCCCTCTCCCGCCGCCTGCCTGTTAGCCTACTTGTGATCTCTGTCTGTCAAATAAATAAATAAAACCTTTAAAAAAAGAGAGAAAGAAAATATCTGTAGCCATTTAGATAAACAGAAAAGGGTAAAATGACTCAGCAAGAAACTTAAAAAGTGTCAAGAGGATATTAAAGTAACGACTTGGCCCAAAAGAGAATCTGACTCGTGCTAACCAGTTTATACATCCAGTCGAGAAAAGAAAGGACACAACTGGAACATACATGGAGAGGTTTCCTCCGAGTTGGATCTTGAATTACCACATAGCAGAGTAAGAGCAGGTACTCGGGCGGTGGAGGAAGGGCAAAAGAAAGACTAAGGAACAATGACAGCGCCCCCAGCACCCACTCACTTCGGTCTGCCACGGCAAAGAAACAAAGGGAGAAACTCGGCTCAGCCCAGGAGTCAAACCTTAGTGTTCTCCCTCTCTAGGAATTTCTTGCCTGCCTCCTGCTAGTAAGTATTGCTGAAGGGAAAGCACACTCTCCAGTGATACTGCTGGAAAGGCTGGAGCAAAGGTAAGGCTGCCGTGAACTATGGTAGGACCTGGCTTCCCTACACCTTAGTAACTGACTCCTGGCTTTACTTCTTCTGGTCATCCCGCTGACAGAAATGGCGGCTTTGCTGTTTGGGCAATCCCGTGGTCAGTATCTTACTCAAAGGGAAGGGAGCGGGGCTGGGACAACCAATTGCGGACTGCTCTGGGCCTCTGTATTCTGAAGAACAGTCCACCACCTTCCATCTCCTCATTCTCATTGGTCCCAGATTCAAGCTTACTCTGCAGCCATTTCCCACACCCAGCAAATGGGGGGACAGTTTCAACAGGGGATGGCACAAAGTGACCTGCCCATTTGCTGACTGAGCCCATATCTTCCACACTTTTAAACAATCTAGATCTTCTAAACTCAGGCGGTGGTTCTCACAGAGGGCCTATGTTTGAACTTTCCTTATGCAACTGATCCTGGAATGACTGAATAAAACTGAAAAACTGCAATTTGGTCTTTGCCTTCATCTCCACTCCTCTTGATGAGGGTAATTTTTTTTTTAATTTACAAGACTTGGATATCATTACATTAACATCGAATATATGAGTGAAAACAATAGTCATAAATAATATTATTTGGTGTTCAAACAACTAGTAACTCTTGGATATTAAGTTTGGATCATGAAATACGATCTAACATACAACTGAATGTTAGCAACTTAGAAGTTTCAAAACTTACAAGGCCTGTCCTTTTCAAAGTAAGTAGTACTTTGAAATGTTGCCACTGCTGGCAACATTTCTCCTATTTTCTTTGAAGGCCTAACACCTAGAGAAACTTCGCAGGTGGGAGGTTGACTTACAATGTGACTTTCCTCTGCCTCGATGCTTATCTGGAGGGACTCATTACTGTCCTATGACAGGGATGGCATCAGTATGGAGCAGAGACAGAACGAGCCTAAATGCCCCGTGACATCTGGTTCTCATCCAGGCTCTACTATCATGAGTCCTCCGATTCCTACACCTTCCTACTTCTGTTCCATCATCTGCAAAATGGAATAGTTCTGTAACACAGTACCTAAGGTCCCTTCAAACCCTAACCCTCCATGATTCTATGAGCAGATCCAGGAATATGCTTTAATCCTGAATTCCTGAGGGTTTTCTCTCAGCGTCTCCCCGCCTTTGCGGAAGGGTGTCCATGGGTCCAACCTGTTCGGAGGTTCCCAGGTGACCAATTGCTAAACAACAGGAAGGGGAAATGAGCTCTCAGTATGAAACACTAAAGGGAAAGAGAAGTCATTTAGTTTACAGAATAGACCAGTGATTTTCACATTAGAGCCACCTGCGGAGTTTTGAACAAAATACTCAGCTCCATTGCAATCAATTAAATCAGAATCTCCCGAGGTAGAGCTGATACTGGATATTTAAACAAGAACTAAAATAATAAAACTCCTGAAACTTCTCTTGCACAGTCAGAATTGAGAATCACAAGACAAGATGATGGTGAGAGTATCATTTGAGAAAGTGAGGGAATAGATCAGAAATATCCTTATGCAAATGGAAATTATTTTTTTAAATCTGCACACCTAAAAATGTTAACTGTTCTTAGTTTATAAAGATACCACAAATCCACTCCTTTTCATGAGTCTGTTGGGCAGCCAGAGTGGAGAGCCACCAGAGCACATTTTAATATTTGCTCCTTATTAGATCATTGGAAAGTTTGTTAGGTCATTGGGAAAGAGAGATGGAGAGTTGTTATTTAGTCTGTCACCATAAATGAGGAAGGCTATAATTTAGGCTCAACAATTCTGAATAAAGAAGGAATGAATGAACAGTTTTGCATTTTTAAAAAAGCTGCAGATCCCTATAACTAATTACAAATTCTTAAAGGCCTGCACACTTGCACACTCAAATGCCTGCTTGCCTTTCTGTATACGTAATTCATCCGTGCATAGCTGGAGAGGGTTGGAAATAGTATTTTCTTGATGTCAACAGAGTTAGAAATCAGCGATATCAGAAATGCACAGGAGAGGTCAAACTCTGCCTCCCTATTTCTGACATGAAGCAAAGCCTGCAGTGATTCCTCTGAAACTCCGATGTTTTAGAAAAGTATCTGTCTCTATGTCTGTTCAGACGCAACTACTTTGTGACACAGCTCTTATTACAACTATCCTATGGCCAACTCTGTCTTTCAGATCTGCTAGAATGAGTGGTTCCCTCCTGAGTACAGTTTGTCTAAACTGTAGGTCTAAACTGGAAGAATTGATGAACAGAACATATTCTCACGGAGCTCTAATCTCTGATTATTTAAAACGACTGGGGAGGGGCGCCTGGGTGGCTCAGTGGGTTGAGGCCTCTGCCTTCGACTCCGGTCATGATCTCAGAATCCTGGGATGGAGCCCCGCATCGGGCTCTCTGCTCAGCGGGGAGCCTGCTTCAGCCTCTCTCTGCCTTCCTCTCTTCCTACTTGTGTCTCTCTCTCTCTCTGTCAAATAAATAAATAAAAAATCTTTTAAAAAAAATAACAAATAAAATAAATAAATAAAACGACTGGGGAAAAAAGATTAGACCTCAAACTTACTACCTTTCATCTATCAATTGATCGATCAATTTCCATATGTTCCCCTTAGAAGTTGGGATAGCCACATTTGGATGATGACAATGATATAAACAGTAATAAAGACAACAACTGAACTAATAATTTTGAACCCAGGACCAGATTTTGAAGCATCAGTCTCAGAGCTAAGGATCTTGAAGCTCTACTTCAATTTTACTGACTTGGGCATGTTACCAGCAAGCAACGAACAGCATGGCAGCCCCAAACATTCTGTAACATTAACCCGAAGTGGAAAATCAAAATTCCTTTAAAAATCACTCTAGGGGCGCCTGGATGGCTCAGCTGGTGAAGCGTCTGCCTTCGGCTTGGGTCATGATCCAAGGGTCCTGGGATCGAGTCCTGCATCAGGCTTCCTGCTCAGCGGGGAGTCTGCTTCTCCCTCTGCCTCATGCTCTCTCTCTCTCTCAAGTAAATAAATATTTAAAAATAATAAATAAAAATTAAAGAAATTAAAACCCCTCTAAAGCTCAACTTCCTACTCTGATGGACGGATGTAAGGATGAGAAATTTGGGAAGCTGGTGACACAATCGGCCTGCCACGCTGCCATTAGGAACCAAGGGCCTCACTTTGGAATAGAATGCCTATAGTCTCTGCAGTAGATAGAAGTGCCAAGAAAGCAACAAACATATATAATAACCAGCCATGTCATTCAGAGGAAACCACCATTTGTGTGTCACATAACAGGATTGCTTGCCGCTTGTTTTTGTTTGCATTGTTCATGATTTCATATTAAAAGAAGGAACCATGAACACAACATCTTTGGGGAGACTCTTGTCCAAATGCTAGATGTAAAGCGATAGGGAACGCTAAGGACTGGGGCATTCTGGTCACTGGTCCTCCACTGTCAAGGGCGTACTTCACCTCTGCTCACACCAGAGCAGATCACCGTACACAGGACATATTGCCAGGTCTTCCCTTTTTTCAAAAGAAATGGGAATTTAAGATATTTATGTGAACTCCCACGTAAAAAATAGAAACTGTTATTCCAATAACTTTTTAACATTTTATGGATCAATTGGTTTGTGATTTCTGTCACAAAACGATTTCAATATTCCCAGCCCGAGAATTATTCTACATGTAAGTCTCAAATCTCATTTTTTGGAAAAACGTAAAGACTTTTTACTCAATCAGAGCTCATGCCAGAGTTAGATGGCATTTCACTAGTCCCACTTAATGAAGTGCAAAAGGCGTACCTCATTTTGATTATTTTCAATGCTTTATTAAATGAAACTTCAATCTGACTTAAATGTCAGTGACAAAAGCACTCAGAAAAATATGTCTAGAGTATGCACTGAAGATGAACACTTCTACCATGTTTTCTGGGTCCCAGGTTCTAAGTACTGTACATACTTTATATAATTATACTATATGCAATGAATATATGTACATTCATTTTATTCTCACAACAACCACCTGATACAGGTAGTACTTGGTTTTCCCAACCAAGGGGAGTTTGGACCAGATGACCTCTATGATCTGTCCCTTCTAATCTTCATACCTTAGCATATTATGAAATATTTGAAATGACAAGTGAGCAAATCCAATGGAAAACGAAGTAAGAATTAGCCATCTCTCTTTCCATTGACCACTAAAACTGAATCAGGATATATGGGAATCCTTTCCCTTCATCACTAATCTATGCTCTTTTCTCTCTTTCTACTGCAAACCATGTGAAAGAGGATGCCCTTTCCTGAGAGGGGAGGATTCTCAGGGAAGGAAAATGAGGAGGAGTCACATCAAATGACTTTTTTCCAAACTAGGTTAAGTAGTGAAGTTGAATATTTTAAATCCAAAGAATTCTCCTTCTATTTTCATTCTGAGTTTTTATTCAAAGACCCAGGATATTTCAACTGTCCATTAATTACCAAACACACCTTCTGCATTTACACCAGGAACTGTGGTAGTCTCGATTTTCACATAATAATATCAGAAGTTGGCTGTTATGTTGCTGTCAATAAAAAAGACAACCATTACATTCTTGACCCTGGTGATGGTTTTACAAACCCCTTATGTCAAAATATTTTCCGTTTTATGACTATTGCTTTAGAATACCTCCTGTTGGGGTGCCTGGGTGGCTCAGTGGGTTAAAGCCTCTGCCTTCAGCTCAGGTCATGTTCTCAGGGTCCTGGGATTGATCCCCGCATCATCAGGCTCTCTACTCAGCGGGGAGCCTGCTTCCCCCTCTCTGCCTGCCTCTCTGCCTACTTGTGATCCATCTCTCTCTCTCTGTCAAATAAACAAATAAAATCTTTAGAATACCTCCTGTTTGTTAGAAATTTGTAAAGCAAATTTTCTCCTGGCAATACTCTAGTAGAGGACTTCATGAGTTCCTTATTACAGAGACTGTGTTTGTATTGGAGCCCTGAAGAAAAATTATTTTTTGCTTTGCATATGAATGGATATAGCAGTGTCAATTATGGTACTAACTAGCAGAAACAAATGAATGATTATTTAGAAAACCATGGTCTATCCCATTTATCATTTGTCTTATGTGTGTAAATATATTTATTTTTGCTCATTAACACAAGTGTTCTTCTAACATCCTACCTGTTACCTTTAGTCATCTGTGCAATGCAATAAAGGGGTTTAGACTGTTATTTATTTGGCCTCACTCTTGCATCTGTGATGACATAAATAGCCATGCAGAGAAACCAATTAGTAGTGAGCATGACCAAAACTAGTTTGTGAATCTGATGTTTTGGGTCCATATAGAGTTAAGGTTTCCTTTCTGTGCTTTGTTTCGTTTTGATGATTTATATCTCCTTTTATTATGTTGTAAGGCTATAAAGTAATGAGAGGGATTTAAACACCTCAAATTCTA
>JAPYYM010000259.1:0-14919 GCA_028534135.1 Potos flavus
TTCGCAAATGACACTACAGGCAAAGATCTGATATCTAAGATCTATAAAGAACGCCTCAAACTCAACACTCAAAAAACAGATAATCACATCAAAAAATTGGCAGAAGACATGAACAGACACTTCTCCAAAGAAGACATACAAATGGCTTTTTCAGCCTTTTGTGGTTTTAATTGAGCATTTTATATTATTCTATTTTCTCTTTTTTATAATACTAATTATACTTCTTTTTTTAACTTTCTTAAGTTATTGCCCTAGAGTTTGCTATATATGTTTACAACTAATCCACATCTATTTTTAAATAACACTATACCTATTTACTGATAATTTAACTATCTTATTAAAAGGTTCTTATAATAACAAAAGGTTCTTAATTCCTTCCTCCCATCCTACTTCATTTCACTAATAAATAACCATCCATAAATATATATTGTTTATATACAAAGTCTTTATTTCTCCTTCACTTTTGAAGGATAATTTTGTAGGTTACAGATTTAGGTTGGTGGGTTTTTTCCCTCAATATTTTCATGCTACTCATTTCTTGCTTGCATGGTTTTTGAGGGGAAGTTGAATGAAGCTCTTATCTTTGCTCTTTTATAGGGAAAGTATTTTCCCCCTCTGTTTTTCAAGAATTTTCTTTATCTTTGATTTCCTGAAGTTTGAATATGAGATGCCCAATTGTGTGGTTTCTTTTTTGAGGGGTCTTTATCCTCTTTGGTGTTCTTTGAGCCTGGTAGATCTGTGGTTTTGTGTCTTAACATTAATTTGGGTAAATTCTCAATTATTATTGCTTCAAATATATCTTCTGTTTCTTTCTTTATTCTTCTGGTAGTCCCATCACACATATGTTGTACCTTTTGTAGTTGTCCTACAATTCTAACATTCTGTTCTTTTTTTTCCTCTGTGCTTTTAAGTTTTGAATGTTTCTATTGTCATCTCTTTAAGCTCAAATATTTCCTCAGACATCCAGTCTACTAATGAGCCCATCGAAGGTATTATTCATTTCAGTTACAGTGTTTTTTATTTCTGGCATTTCTTTTTGATTCTTTCTTATACTATCCATCTCTCTGTTTACATTACCCATCTGCTCTTGCCTGTTTCTTACTTTTTCTGTTAAAGTTCTTAGCATATTAAACATAGTTTTAAAAAAATTCCTAGTCTGATCATTCAACATTTCTGCCTGTTCTGACTCTGGTTTTGATACTTGTTCAGTCTCTTCAAACCATGTATTTTGCCTTTTAGTATGCTTTATAATTTTTTTTGTTGAAAGGGGGACATGATGTACTAGCATAAAAGGAAGTGCAGTGAATTGGTCTTTAGCAATGTAGTGGTAAGTTGTGGGAAAGGGGAATAATTTCATAGTCCTATAATTATGTCTCAGTCTTTTGGTGAGTCTGTGCTCCTGGACTGTGAACTTCACCAGTGCTTGTCAGTCTCCTCTCCCTACCTTAGCTAGGGTAAATGGATAAAAAAGTTAAGGTTGGGCATTTTCCTTCTCCCAGGTTGATTAAACTGATAAAACCTCAGTAAATTAGGCTCTGACTAAATAGTTTCTCCTGAGGGAAGACTTTATTAAGAAGAACAGAATGATCTGGCATATTTCAGAATGGTTCTCTTTTCCCTCCCTTGCCAGAAGCTTGAGATTTTTCTCCAATATTCACTATAAAGACCTGGTAGAGCTCCTGGGGGTAAAACTCACAAATGTGTAGGAGTACCTCCATGTCTTGGACTTCTGGAGTTTTTATCTCTCATACTTGTATACACTAAGCTTTCAGCACTATATTAATTACAGTTCAGCTTTTCCTAACCTGGCCTTAGTTCCAATGGCGATTTCTGCTACTTGGTTTCTGTTCTGGTAAGTAGTGTTTCTCTGTATCTGTCTGTTTCTCTTCAATTTGAAAGGCAGCAGTTTGCTTGTGACCTCATTTTTCTGACAGATCTAAGAAGAGTTGTTAATTTTTTTAGTTTGTTCAGATTTTTACTAGTTGGGATGGAATGGTGACTTATAAGTTCCTTACACGTTGAACCGGAAACCAGAAGTTCTCATATTTTTGCTCTTACAACTGTCTATTATCTGCTAAAAATTCTCATCTTAAACATATTATTTTATTTTTTAAGAGAGAGAATGGGGGAAGGGCAGAGGGAGAGGGAAAGAGAGAATCTTTTTTTTATTAATGTTATAACCAACATATGTACATTATTAGTTTTCGATGTAGTGTTCAATGATTCATTAGCTGTGTATAACACCCAGTGCTCATCACCACATGTGCCCTCCTTAACACTCATCATGCACTTTACACCATCCCCCCAACCTTCTCCCTTCTCTAACCCTCAGTTTCTTTCCTGGAATTAAGAGTCTCTCATGGTTTGCCTTGCTCTCTGATTTCCTCCCACTCAGTTTTCCCTCCGTTCCCCTGTGATCCTCTGTGCTATTCCTTATATTCCACATATGAGTGAAACCATATGATAATTTTCTTTCTCTGCTTGACTTATTTCACTTAGCATAATACCCTCCAGTTCCACCCACTGATGCAAATGGTAGGTATTCATCCTTTCTGATGGCTGAGTAATATTCCACTGCATATATGGACCACATCTTCTTTATTCATTCATCTGTTGAATGACATCTTGGCTCCTTCCACAGTTTGGCTATTGTGGACATTGCTGCTATGAACATTGGGGTGCATGTGCCCCTTCTTTTCACTACATCTATATCTTTGGGGGTAAATACCTATTAGTGCAGTTGCTGGGCCATAGGGCAACTCTATTTTTAACTTTTTGAGGAACCTCCATACTGTTTTCCAGAGTGCTATACCAGCTTGCATTTCCCACCAATAGTATAAGAGGGTTCGCTTTTCTCCACATCTTCACTAACATTTATTGTTCCCTGTCTTGTTAATTTTAGCCATTCTAACCAGTGTAAGGTGGTATCTCACTGTGGTTTTGATTTATATTTCCCTAATGGCTAGTGATGTGTAACATTTTTTCATGTGTCTGTTATCCATTTGTATGTCTGGAAAAGTGTCTATCTTAAGCAGGCTCCATGCTACTGAGCATGATCTCACTACCCTGAGATCATGACCTGAGTGAAAATCAAAACCTACTGAGCCACCAGGCACCCCAAATTACAGTCATTTTAAGTTTTGTGTTTGATAACCTCAAAATCTGGATTTCCTATATATTTACTTCTATTATCTAGATTTTTGTTGATATTAGTCCCCTGGTCTTATCTGTTTATAGTATATTTATTATTTACATAAAATAGTATGTTTATTGTTTTTATTACATGCCAGACATGGTATATAAAATGTTTTAGAGATACTTTGAGGTTCAGAATTATAGTCTTTCCTAAAATAATCTTTTACTTCTGATTTTTGCTATCATTAGAATATGGGCATAACACCTCTATAAATTCAGTGATTAGTCTCGTTAGAAGCTGAATTTAATCCTTTGTGTATGTGCCCTGTTTTCCTTAAAGATAAGCCTTGAAAATTCTAAAATGAAAATGAGGTATGTTTGAGAGACACTGTTCTTATTGGGACCTGAATTCCAGTTGTCTCCCCCAGATGGATAAGATGGCTAAAAGCTTTGATGTTTTCTCAGCTTCTCAGAAGCCATGTAATGATTGGTTAATGTATTGAGGGGAAAAGTGAAATGAAATGCCCTGCTTACCTTTACATTTTTCTTTTTTTTCTGGATCTTTGGCCCTTCCGGATTCTTGCTGCCTTAGTAGCTCACTCATAAATATTTTAAACAATATTTTCTACAACTTTTCTAGTTAATTTCTGCAGAAGGGTTTGTCTGAGTCAAGCTCATCTGTCACTGCTGGAAATGAAATTATCATGTATATATTTTGATATGCTATTTGCTACATAAAGTTTCATGACTAAATCCTTTAACCATATTTGCAGTCTTCCTTTGTTGGTGGAGTTATTATTTGTCCTGGAATACAGGGCGAGAGGGAATATGTTCTAGATATGCTTTGTCTAGTATTTTACTCCTGTCTTCTAATTTCTTCTTGCTCTTATTAGCAATATCAAAGCGCCTATCAGTTCAAATGGCTATTTTCCTCCTACTTGCTAAAGATATAATGCCAATACATAAAAAAATTAATATAACATTTCGAAACGGTAATGTTTTCATTGATTTAAATTAGGCTTTACGACTATTCTTTTTTAAAAGAATGTATCACTTTGACTAGGCTATGTTCCATGTTTATTCAATCAAACATTAATCAATGCTGCTGATGTAAAGTCCTTATTCACCTGACTTTAAGTAAAGGAGATTGCTCTGGATAATTGGGTGGGTCAGATTTAATCAGTTGGAAGCCCTTTAAAACTGGGCTGAGACTTTACAGAAAGAGACAGACAGACAAAAATTCTGCCTGGAGACAACAGCTTGGGCCCATGCCTGTGATACTCAACCTGCTCTTACTGACTGCCCACCTATGGATTTTAGGTTTCCTTAGCCAGACCCAAATCATGTAAGCCAATTCCTTAAAAAAAAAATACTAAGGATTTATTCAGGAAAATCTGAAGCTTTCATATATGCATATATATTCTACTTCTCTAGGTGAACCTCAACTGATAAAATGTCAATGAACTTATTCTTCAGAAAAAAAAGGTCATATAGTGTAAATGAGTACAACAGTATGCTATAGCCATGGAATAGAACCTGTGGTATTATATTTAAATGGGTTCCTTTGTCTTGTATTTGGCAGAAATGATTATAAGATACATAATTAAGTCAGACTTCTTTAAAATAATTAGCTTTGGGATTAGAAATGGAAATAGAAACACAATGAATAAATATGCTAACTTCACCCCATGAAATGTCAGGGGATACTTAATCTTTATCCATGGCTTAAAAATGCATACCAGATTAAATTGATGATTCCCATAAATATTTTTTCCATTTCTAAAGAAGAAAACATAAAAATGTTATTTCAAGGTTAAACTTAAAACAATGGGAGAAAAGTATCAATTTATTATCCTTGAGATTAATTAAATATGAAGTATTATGGGAAAATATTGACTAAATACCAGAAGACTGCATTGATGCTATAAGAGAGTAGACAGCTAATAATGATTCTTAATAATGCCCAGTGAGAATAGAATCCTTCCATTCTCTATTAGTGCATACTCTTTTTTCCTTTTTGCAAATAAGCTAAAATTACCATAACAAGTATGTAAAACATCATAAATAACTAAGTATGTGTGCAGGAATAAATTAGTACTGCTCTAAGAAACTATATAACCAGAGGAAACAAATATTCTTCTGGATTTGGGACAAGCAAAGCTCTGTAGCAAAATAAAATATTAATTCCTTGGAAAGAATCTGAAGTTTTTATTTTGGATTCATTCCCTTCAGATGATTTTATGGATCTGGTTGTAAATAAATTATTTAAAAATGAATCAATTGGCAGTTATCTAAAACCTTCTTTTAAAACTCAGTTAAAATGAAGTCTAGCATTCCTTAGTTGGTCAAATTGGCAGCTTTTGTGGGTAGCTTAAGTTCACATAAAATGACACTTTAAGCATGTGCAAAATACATAATTTTTAATTCAAAAAATATATAAATAACACACTAAATTCATATTTAAACAGTAATTTTAGCACAAATGTCTGGGTTAGGTTTAGACTCCAGATTTTGTTAAATCTGATAGTTCCAACTAAGATTTTCTCTTGACTTTCAGGTGTTTCATACTAACTTTTGCCTTCTGTGATGTACATTCATAGAAATAAAACAGAAGCTCATATTTAAGTCTATGGAGATTGATTTGACATCCTAACAATTTTATAAAACTAAAAAAGTAAAAGAGGCAAGAGAAAGTAGAGAAAAAGTAACAACACACTAACCAATAGTACACAGTATGTTTTTTTTTTTTTCTGGAGTCAACTTTAATAAGACTCGAAGTATTATAACTTTGATGATTGCTATTACCATCATTTGCCTCCTTCAGTACAAGACCATGTACTGTACAGTAGGATTATAAAGAAAATAAACTTCATGTACGCTGCACAAACTTGTTTATAACAGGATGGAATAAATTCCAGCTTCTATTTGACTATGGCGAGGTTTTTATTAACAAGCACTGGTGAGACAAAGTCTTTAAAAATACAAAGAGGTGCCTGGGTGGCTCAGTGGGTTAAAGCCTCTGCCTTTGGCTCAGGTCATGATATCAGGGTCCTGGGATTGAGCCCCGCATTGGGCTCTCTGCTCAGCGGGGAGCCCGCTTCCTCCTCTCTCTCTGCCTATTTGTGATCTCTCTCTGTCAAATAAATAAATAAAATCTTTAAAAAAATTTAAAAATAGGGGCGCCTGGGTGGCTCAGTGGGTTAAAGCCTCTGCCTTCGGCTCAGGTCATGATCTCAGGGTCCTGGGATCGAGCCCCGCATCGGACTCTCTGCTCAGCGGGGAGCCTGCTTCCCCTTCTCTCTCTGCCTACCTCTCTGCCTCATGTGATCTCTCTCTCTCTCTCTGTCAAATAAATAAATAAAATCTTTAAAAAAAAATTTAAAAATAAAAAAATACAAATACAAATGCTACTATACCCAGTTCAATTATTTAGCGCCAGATTTTAATATTTTTTAATGTGTCTTAAAGGATAATTTCAAGACAAAAGAGAATTTCAAATACTTTTTCTTTCTAAACTGCCCCTTGAAATAAAAGTAGTTCTTTGACATTTGAGAAATATTTCCTATCTTAAATAATAAGATAATAAGTTGGATTCTCTACTATAATCATTTATCCTTAACACTCATAATTCTTTTACTGATTTTAAAAGAAGATCTATTCCTGATTTTTTGTATATTTTATTTCATTCTGGAGTATATTTGATAACTAATGCAAAAAAAAAAAAAAAAGGCCACACAAAAATCAACATACAATGCAATGCCTCCTCATGTTAGTACATCATGGTCCTAATTAAGGGGGTCTAACTCCGCAGATTCTTTTTTTTTTTTAAGATTTTATTTATTTATTTGACACAGAGAAAAAGAGAGAGGGCACAAGCAGGGAGAGTGGCAGGCAGAGGGAGAGGGAAAAGCAGGCTCCCTGCAGAGCAGGGGAAGCCAGATATGGGACTCATCCCAGCACTCCAAGATCATGACCTGAGCTGACGGCAGTGACTTAACCAACTGAGCCACCCAGGCGCCCCCCTAACTCTGCAGATTCTTAATAACACTTAAGACATTGTGACTATCTGAAGCATATTGATTGATTCATCAAAAATGTAGCATTGTTGGGGCACCTGGGTGGCACAGTCTAAGTGTCTGAATCTTGGTTCGGCTCAGGTTGTAATCTCAGGGTTGTGAGGTTGAGCCCCACGTCCAGCTCTGTGTTCAGTGCAGAGTCTGCTTAAGACTCTCTCTCTCCCTTTCCCTCTGCGCCTCCCCCTTCTCGAAAATAAATAAATAAATCTTTTAAAAAATTAAAAATGTAGCATTGTCTAAATGAATACTGGTATTTTGAAAATTTAGGAAAATAAGAGGTCCATTTTCTCTGTGTATACTATGCTTTATTTCTCTCTAGAAATTATGAAGTTATCAAACTCAAAGATTACTTATTTCTAATAGACACGCTCACCTTCCCACATAAATGTATGTCCACAAGTCTCTACTTCTGTTACGTTTTCTAATGACTGAGCTGAAAACACCTCTCTACCATCATTTTCTAAATATAGGTATACCACACAAAGATACCTAATGCACCAAAAGTTTATGTTTTTTAATACTCTTTTATATACTATGTATTAATACATATGTATTATGTCTTTTATATGCTATGCATTAATACATATGTATTACGTCTAGTATATCATAGGCATGTTTTTGCATGAACTGTAAACCTGTAGAATCACATCTTACCAATCTGTGAGCTATTCTCTGGTAACTTAAGATCCTTCCCTATTGTTTCTATGATATAATATTGACAATTAAGGCATGCCAGAGCTCAAAAACTAACTGACATGATGAATTTATCCTTTTATTAAGCATGATAAAAAAAAAGAGAAATTGTATGTCAATTTTGTCTTGGCATTATAGAAAGAATAGGAAATGAAAAGGCCTAAAGTTGAGAGGGAGACTTTTATTGAAAAACATCAAGATGGGACCAGGGAGAGACAAACCATAAAAGACTTTTAATCTCAGGAAACAGAGGGCTGCTGGGGGAGGGGAAGGGAGAGGGTGGCTGGGTTATGGACATTGGGGAGGGTATGTGCTATGGTGAATGCTGTGAATTGTTTAAGACTGATGATTCACAGACCTGCACCCCTGAAACAAATAATAAATTATACGTTAATAAAAAAAATCAAGGAAGACTGTGGCTAGAGCAAATATAGTAAGGGAAAAATAGTAGGAAATGAAATCAGAGAAAAGTAAGGGGGGATACTGTTTAGAGTTTAGGTCATGGTAAGTATATTTGTTTATACTCTAAGTGAGGTCGAGAGGTATTGAATGATAAGCTTTGTTGCTGTGTGAATACTAGACTGTATATGTGAGCAGGGGTGGAGTGGACAGAGCAGTGTGGAGTGTGTGGAGCAGAGGTGGAGCAGATAGAGCAGTTAGTGGGCTCTAAATCAATCAAGAGTAATGGTTTCTTGGCTCATGGTGCTAGTAATGCAAGTTGTGAAAAGCTCTTACATTCCAGATTTATATAGAAGGCAGAATCAAAAGAATTTGTTGATAGACAGGATGTGGGGATTGAAAGGTTGCCAGAATGAGAAAATACTTTAGATAGAATCTTTTTAGAATGGAGAAGATAAGGATTTAGATTTCGAATATATCAAATTTGAGGTGCCTAATAGTAACTTACAGCTACCATGGAGAAACCATTTGAGGAGACCTACAACATCTAAAATCTTCATGTTTTCTGATAATTTTTTATTAATATATCAGTCAGGATTTCATTCTCGATATTATAAATATTGAAAAATTTTATATTCATTAGATATTATATTATTATATATGCTCTCTTATTGGGAAATAGAATCTTGGGTTTAAAAGTAGTGTCTCCTTGTTATCATGGCATTGACAAGAAGTGACAAGTGTTTTCTTCAACTTGGAAGCTAGCTTAACAACCAGAAAGGGATGGGTGGAAACATTTCTGTCACAGGCATGCATCTCATCTTTCAAGTGGAAATGTAGAAACTCAAATATAAAATTTTAAAATGGGAAAAACTCATATGTCCATTTGTATTAAAGCACTGAGGGATGCAAACTGTTTGTGATACCCTGTCATCTACTCTTATCCCTAACTCCCCAAACTTGCAAAAAGAATGTTACTAGCTGCTAGTGAGTGACACTAAATCTCCTATACCATGACAGGCATAGTCCTTTGATAAAATAGGCTTCTTTATCTGTAATGTTATCATCTGTCAACCAAAGTAATGTGATGTCACATCAAGGACAGAATATAATACGATTTGACTATAGATACGCTGTTTTCTTTTGCACAAAATAATCTGATTTAGAGACATCTGACAAGTACTGTAATTATTTAAAGTACTTATGACAAAGTAGCATAATTTGTCAATATTGCAAACATAATTGCAATGTGAGTAGTCAAAATAATTGTGATTAAACCCCTCTTTGGACACTATTTAGAAGAGGATAAAATGAGAATGACAAGGAACTGTGGTAACTGATGTTTAGAACTCAGGAAAAATTTTCAACCTATCCGTAGGGATTGCTTTCATGAAAAATGTTTTTCAGTTCTGATTTTGATATTACAAAGGTATGTAATAGTGGATGCATTTATATGGGATTGTCAAATAAATTCTGTCTTTTACATGATATACATACAATTTATAATTACCATTCCATCATGATATATCACTCTAGAAGAGCTTCACCATTTGTCCTCTCAGAATCTTATTATTTTTCTTTAAAGAAATATAAATTATAGGGCAAGTACATTCCCAAATACTAATGTTAATCTTCATCTGAGTCTACTTATGGATATTTATTATTAATCATTTTATTTAGAAAACTGAGCACTTTGCTTTCAAATGGATATCTATTCTCATCACTTATTTGCTTTATGTACATTATCTGCAACATTTTATCAAATGCATCTGTATTTACTTTTATTGTTTTGACTGTTGTAAGGATATAGTTCTGTTTAGACACATGGCTTGGATTATTTCTCTTTCTTGCTTTTGATTTTTAAGTTGTATCATACTAGCATAGGGTTCAAATTTATAAATACTGATTTATGTTACTGTGACTAGGTGCATACATGATCACTTAGTCTCTAAAAGAAAAATATAAACACATATTTCTGTCACCACAATGAGCTATTGACCTAGCAGGCTGAACAGAATGTAACTTATTAGAAATCAGTTGACCATCTATGAGAAGAATTGTCCTAATACTGTAAGAAAGTTGAATGTAAGCATCATTGTAGAAATATGATTCTGAATATGAGTTTTCATAAAAGGTCATATCTCAAATTGCACACCACTGTTCACAAAAATCTTCCCGTGTGTGTGTGTGTGTGTGTGTGTGTGTGTGTGTGTGTGTGTATGTTAAATATGTCCATTATGGGTACTCTAAAGATGGGACATACACTACTCTGTCTCAAAGGGGAAATCATTTCCAGGCTATCATAATTAACCAGGAAATCATATTCAAGATCTCTCAATCTGTAAATTCTGATGTTAATTCACTTGAAGTTGTTTTCTGGATCATTGATCTAACTCCTTCATACTATATAATCCTTGGTGCTTTCAATTAGGATCATGAATTACATTTAACTGACATTTCTGTATTTTCAGCTTTCCTCCCCATATATTATAACAGGGCTTAAATCATTGAATTCAGTGTTTCAAATTACACGTAACAATTGGTTGATACCCTATAGGATATTTCAAAATAAACTAAACAGTTCATAATAATTTGTCCAGTCCTAAACCTGATTAGACACAAAGCTAAAATCTATGGGTGTTCCATTTATGCCTAAAATCAAATATCGCTATGCATACGAAACAAAATTTTCACCTGAAATCTTTAATTATACTCATATTCATACATGGTGACACCATTATTCACATTATTTACATGCATTATACCCCTTTTTTTATATTACTATAACACTAATGGGTAACATTATATTCTTCTGGCACCTTAGTAGACATCCTGGTAAATCACAATAGACTGCCACTACTTGAGGTGCTTGTTTCACTTATGCCGATTAGATCTAATTTAATAAATAGCATTTGATTTAAAATCTGTTTCACCATATTTTTTGACTCTATTATTTTTCATGAAAAATGAAGAAATTAGACTTGGAAAATAAGAGGATGTAATTCTCAGATACCTTTTTTTTTTTTGAACTTTAAAAACATTAAAACAAATATGTTGGAAACGAGTCTTTAAAGCTATGTTTGATGTCATTCAATGCATTTGGTATCTTGGTTTTCTGGTATTATTTCAATCAAATGATAAAGAATAGAATTTGGGAAGCTAAATAGCCTCATAAGTCTAAGATGATGGTCCAGATTTCAAAGACTTTATGCTATGATATTGCTGAATTCCAGACTGCCCTTGAAATATCCCCAAACATTAGGACCAGGACTCATTTGTAGTTTACTTGCTCATTCAGTCATGGGCATATATGAGGTTGTCAATATGTCCTGGATTTGAGGTGTAAATAACTTCACTTTTATATCTAGAGAATAGAAAGAACTTGCTGGATATGGTACTAAAATATAGGAGTATCCATTATTCTGAAGAAAAGCTTGCATAATACCATCTTACCTACTTCTCAAGGTAGAACTGACATTAAATTTGAAATTATGCTTGACAGAAGAGCTAACCTCTAAATAAACATTCTAACATGTAACATCTAAATAAACATGGAAGCAGCATTCTCAGACTACCTAAATTGAGCTGATTCATATTAAATCTGATTTCCCTAATGGTTTTGGTAGAAATGTAGTCTTTCCCCCAAAACTGAATGTAATGATGTAAGAACTGCTATATGATGGAACTACATTTCCATTTAATCTGAATCAGCTCAATTCAGGTAGTTTGAGAAAGTCATAGCATTCTCATCTGGATCTGCTGATTCAGACTGCTGGGCAGTCTTTTATAACTGTCACATGGTAGCTAAATTGGTAATAATAATCAGCATATAACCTTCCAAGTTGACTACTTCAAATGGTAGTTCCGATAACTGGATGCATAATTTCTAGTATGATTGCTAACAATAAGATGCATTACTCCAGTTACACCTCAAGCTTTCGTAATTAAGCTTAAAGGACTGTTTCTAAGGAAGAATTGAGAAATATCCTTCATTCCTGACTTATAGAAACAGTGTCATCACTGCTATTTAATTAGTTGGTATCAATATAATGCTAACTCTGATTGATATACAAACCAAGTCAAAGTATTTTCAAGGTGGGGGAAACTATTTAAAATGATTAATTTACTTTTCTCCTAAATTATTAAAATGCAGTTAAATAATAAGCCCAATGTACTATTTTATTTTATTTTATTTATTTTATTTTTTTAGGCTTAATGTTGAGCCAAAGGTCTTTTTTTTCATGTTTTTTTAAAATTTTTCCCAAATACTTTTATTTTATTTTTTCAGTGTTACAGGATTCATTGTTTATGTACCACACCCAGTGCTCCATGCAATATGTGCCCTCCTCAATACCCACCACCAGGCTCGCCCATCCCCCTCCAAATCCCTCAGTCCATTGCTCTGAGTTCACAGTCAATGTACTATTTTAGATGACATTAACATGAACGTTTGTAAACTACATATTATTCTCAAACACATTGAAACTTTACAGGAGACATCCATTTTTCAAAAGTGCATAATTATGCTTGTAATCTTTTAAAATATCTCATACTTTATGATTTTAGATAACTATAATTTTTCAGCACACTAATAATTCACCCCCTTTTGAGAACATAGTAATCCTACTTAAAGAAAATACTAGCAGAACCTTAATAATAATTATAATGACTACTGTAATCTGTTTGAAATCATGTTCTTTTCCTGCTACATTCCCCAACATATTTTAATTTCATTTTCCACTACTGCTATAATGTGTTTCTTTTAACAGGCAAGACTATACAAATAGTATCCAGCAGTACTCTCTAGCAGGAAGTCAAAGGTTTTAGCGACATTGGACAAAGGATACATACTGTGTGCTATGTAGTTGAAAAATATGTACATTCACTGTGTTGAAATGCTGTTAGTGATGTAGTTTATATAAGCGAACAGGATGTGTGTTTTAGGAGATACATTTCAAGCCCAGGACCTTGCATTAGAAAGTTAACCTCTCAGTTGGTTAAGCATCCCACTCTTGATTTCGGGTCAGGTAATGATCTCATGGCTGTGGGATCGAGCCCCAGGTTGTCGAGCCCCAGGTTGTCAGGCTCTGCACTCAGCAGGGAGTCTGCTTGAGATTCTCTCTCTTCCTCTCCCTCTGCCCCTCGCCCTACTTGTGCTCACTCTTTCTCTCTCTCTCTAATAAATAAATAAATCATAAGAAAAAAAAAAGTCAGCCTCACTCTTACTGGAAAGTAAGTCATGGTTTCAATATATCATAATTACTTGATGGTGACAGATGGTAACTACATTGTGATAAGCATTGTGTAATGTATAGAATTGTCAAATTACTGTGTTGTACACCTGAAACTATTGTAACATTGTATATCAACTATACTTCAAAAAATAAAGAAAAGAAAATAACAAGCTGCAAACAAAAACAAAAGCAAAAAAATAAAACAAAAAAAGAACAACTATGTTTTACATATTAGAAATCTTCAAAGTAGCCTGGGAAGATGGTGGAGTAGGAGGATCCTAAAGTAATCTCATCTCACAGATACATATAGATTACAGCCACATCAGTGCATCTTAAAAAACAACCCAAAAACTGGCAGAACAGATTCTCCACAGTTCATCATAGAGAGGAACCCACATCAAATATAGTAGGAGGGGTGGAGACCTGGTCAGGAACCAAACTCTTGGGGAGACTAATCACAAACAGGAGGGACACCACAAACACAGACAAGGGAGAAGAACAAACGCCACACCAGGCACCCCAGACACAGGAGACCTGCACTAGGAAGATGAGTCCCCTTAACATTCAGCTTCGAAAGCCAGAGGAGCTTAACTCAAGGTACTTTATTTTTTTCACCAAGTTTATATTTAAGTTCCAGTTAGTTAACATAGAGAGTAATATGAGTTTCAGGAGTAGAATTTAGTGATTCAACACTTACATATAACACCCAGTGCTCATCACAAGTGACCTCCTTAATCCCCATCACCTATTTAACCCATCCCCTGCCTCCACCCCCACTTCCCCTCTGTTAACCATCAGTTTGTTCTCTATTAACTCCAGGTATTTTAAAAATCAGTGAGCTCAGCTTTGGGAGGGCTAGAGGTGATAGAAAACTGAGTTTTTACTCTTAAAGGGACAGCATAACAACTTCACCAAGATAGCATAGAAGCATAGAAGTAGCAATTTGAAAAGCACCTAGTGGAGACAAACCATGAGAGACTATGGACTCCAGGAAACAAACTGAGGGTTTTAGAAGGGAGGAGGGTGGGGGGATGAATGAGCCTGGTGATAGATATTAAAGAGGGCACAGGTACAAAGAAGGGCCACATGTACCCCAATGTTCATAGCAGCAATGGCCACAATCGCCAAACTGTGGAAAGAGCCAAGATGCCCTTCAACAGATGAATGGATCAAGAAGATATGCTCCATATATTCAATGGAATATTATGCCTCCATCAGAAAGGACGAATACCCAACTTTTATTTTAACATGGACTGGACTGGAAGAGATTATGTTGAGTGAAATAAGTCAAGCGGAGAAAGTCAATTATCATATGGTCTCACTTACGTGTGGAGCATAAGGAAAAACATGGAGGACATTGTGAGAGGGAGGGGAGGGATGAA
>JAPYYM010002590.1:0-12099 GCA_028534135.1 Potos flavus
GGGGGCTCTCTGTGGCTGGGCCATGGGACCGGGAGGCAGCTCAACTCCACTAAGTCATCTGGGGCCCCAGCTTCCTTCTGTCTTGTTGGTCACCATGTCTGTGTCCCAGCTTGTGTGATATGGGGCAGGGAGTGGGGAGAGAAAGAAAGTGGAAGGTAGGCAGTTTTCTCTTGGGGGTGTGATGTGGAAGTTGCAAACAACACATCTTCTCGCTGTCATTGGTGAGCACTTGGTCGGGGCCACCCCTCTAGCCGCAAAGGAGCCTGGGAAATGTGGCCTCTGCTTGGGCAGCCAAAGTAAGGGCAGGAGTTCTGTGATGAAAGAAAGAAGGGGTGTGATGAGCAGTAGGTGTTATATGTAACTAACGAATCATTGAACACTACATCAAAAACTAATGATGTACTAAACAGTGGCTAACTGAACATGATAAAAAAAAAAGAAAGAAAGAAGGGGAAAATGAGACTGGTAGATAAGTAGTGGCTTCAGTCCGGGGGCTTTTATTTAAAAAGAATGGCTAAAATTATTGGCTGTACAAGGTTATTTTGTAGTCTTTTACTTAAACCAAACCTATAAAACTCTGTTACTGTGGGGGCAATGAAAAGGATGTAGTAGTAATGGTATTATCTCTATTTTCCTGTAATTTTCCCTCAGTGAAATACCTTTTCTTACATGAGCAGCCGTAATGGAAGTTCTAACAAACAATTATTCAGTTTGGCAGCTTTGTCAAATGATATCCTTTTCACATACTTTGCTGGATGCTGGGTAGGTTACAAAAGGAGCAACGGACACAGCCTCTACCCCTCCCCCCCCTTCCAAGATGACATTCCTGCCAAACAGGGGGAATGAGAAGGGACCTCCCATTTGTTTACTATCTACGAAGACATTGTATCCTTGTTATGTACTAGGTAGGGATTATTTTTTGTTTTCAAAGATTTTATTTTTTGAGAGACAGAGAGACAAGAAGAGAGCACAAGCAGGGGGAGCAGCAGAAGCAGAAGGAGAAACAGGCTCCCTGCTGAGCCTGGATTCTGGGATACAGGCCCTGGGATCATGACCTGAGCCAAAGGCAGACACTTAACCGACTGAGCCATCCAGGTGCCCTTGGTAGGGATTACTAACACAGAAGAAACTGAGGCCAACGAACAGAAAGAATTCGCTCAAGATCACCCTTCAAGCTTGGAAATGGGAGAACCAGGTCAAACTAGTGTCTTGACTTCAAAACCAGTGCACTTAAAACAATTTAAAAAATCTTGTCAAAATTATCTTGCCCTATCTCCCCCAGCCCACTGAACTAATGCTGACTCCCTTCTCCCAGAAACATTTTTCAACCTGTTTAACTATTTATCATTGCCTTTGTTTCAAAATAATATGCATCTCTTGATTCATCAATTTGAGCATTATTGCTTGTGCCCACTTATATCTTCTCGTTCCCTTCTCCCAATATAATTTATCTCAATGTTTTAGAAAAGTTTAATTCAGTACTTACATTATTATAACACGGTAAACGGTATTGACTGTTGAATCTGATAGTCTACTGTGATTAAATTTCCTTTCTTGTATAAGTTTTTTGTCTGCTTAGTTTTCTTCCAGTCTCTGACCAGCCATGCCCTGATCTTCAATAGCTCTGTAAACCTCTCCATATAATTTTCTATGTGGTCACATCTATCAGGTAATTGATCAGTTCAATAGTTTTCTCAAAGCCCTCCCTCCTTCTGCACAGGTGTTGGCTGTCCTGGCGTTTCCTTTCACTGATACCTGGGATATGCATTTGCCTTTCTCTCATGTTGGTTCCTTTTTCCCTTGATCCTTTGCCTTCCTTGTTTTCTTGGAGAATATCCTTCATCAATTTTCTTAGAAAAGATGTACAAGAGGTGAATTCCTGAGATCTCGAAGGTCTAAAATGGCTTACTTTTAATCTTTTCATTGGATTTATAGTCTGGTTGGATTTAGAGGCTGAAATGAATTTTTCTGAAAATTTTGAAGTCAGTTCTCCATTTTTCTCTAGCTCTTGAGAAGTTGGCTACCATTTTATTTCTTGATCTCTTTGTATGCGACTTGCTTTTTTTTTTCTGTGGATGTTTGTAGTATCTTTTCTTTATGCTCACTGCTCTGAAATTCCAGAATGATGTTCCTTGGTAGTTATTTTTTCATTTATTCTGCGAGGAACTTTGTGGGGTTTTAAAACCTAGAGCCTCATGTCTTATGATTTTGTGAAATTTTCTTATGTTTTTTTGGTGATAATTTCCACCTCACCATTTTATTTGCTTTCATCTTCTAGAACTCTTATTACTTGGATTTTCATTGTAGGCTTCTTGAATCGATTCTCTGATTTCTTTTTAGTCTTTTCTCATCTTTTGTCATTTCTTTGATTTTCTACTGGAGGAGGGGATTTCAGAGGGATACACTTAACTTGATCCTCCAAGCCTTTCATTGAAGAGTTTGTTTATTTCAGCAATAATTAAACAAAAAAATTGTTCTGAGAAGTTTCCTGCTCTTTGGCTTTTCCTTTTGTGTGGTATGCTGCTCTTGTCTCACAAGACCAGTAGCTTTCATGGGAGCAGAGGATAGTAATTATTAATCTTTGAAGTTTTCTTCGGCTCTGAATCATCTCCATTTGCTCTGAGTTTCTTCACTGCCTTCATATGTTTTTGTCTCTGTCTTTTATGGTCAAGGTGTTCTTCAAGATTCTGGAAATCCTTGCCTCTCAGTTCATATTTAAATCAGAAGAAGCTGATTGTAAGCTCTGTGTGCTCTTTTTGAAAAAATTGATATAATTCATATACACAAAATTTATCCATGTAGTGTCCGATTCAGTTGCTTTTAGTGTATTTATAAGGCTATACAACCATCACCACTCATTCCAGAACATTTTCAAAACCCCAAAGAGAAACCTTGTACCCATTAGCAGTCACTCCCACTTTCCCCTCCTCCAGCCTCTAGCAACCACCCATATGCTCTGTCTCTATAGATTTGCCTATTCTGGGCATTTTATGTAAGTAGAATCATTTAGTATGTGTTCTCTTGTGTCTGGCTTCTTTCACTTAGCATTGTTTTCAGTTTCATGCATATCGTAGCCCGAATCTGGACTTCATTCCTTTTGATGGCTGAATAATATTCCACTAGATGGATAGACCACATTTTCTTTGTCTATTCATCAGTTGATGGGCCCAATGTACTCTTTAAAGAGATTTTTCAAACTATTCCTATTTTCACTCTTGTGTGAAACAAGAGTGAAAGACAAGAAACTTGTTGCCTCCTATTCCTGAGCCTTTTGGGCAGTTTTATAGGACAAATTATGGGTCCCTCCACCAGACCCTGAAAGCCCTTGAGTCTGACATGTTTCCTCGCTCTTGGGTCGTTTACATTTTTCCAAGTGGCTGTGGTTTTATATATTGGGGTTAAGGGTTACGGGTGTCTCCTGGTTTCACTGAAGATGCAGTTTGTGCATGTTTCTTTTTATCCTTGTGCTATTTCTGACAGGGAGATTTTGTTCCACCATTTTGAAACTGGAAATCCACTCATGCGCCTTTCATTAGGCCGTGCAGCTTTGTTTAAGGTATAGTATGTGGGGGCACCTGGGTGGCTCAGTCGTTGGGTGTCTTCCTTCGGCTCAGGTCATGATCCCAGGGTCCTGGGATAGAGCCCTGCATTGGGCTCCCTGCTCAGTGGGGAGCCTGCTTCTCCCTCTCCCACTCCCCCTGCTGGTGTTCCCTCTCTCACTGTCTCTCTAGCAAATAAATAAAATCTTAAAAAAAATAAATAAATAGAGTATAGTATGTGGCTCAGATGGTAAGTGCCAGAAAAAGGCATTCATTTAATACATTCATTCAACAGATATTTACTGTTCACCTATTACATCTGGGCGGTGAGCTAGGTCCTGGGGAATTGGGGACAATATGAGACATGTATGCCTACCATGTAAAGTTCCAGAAGAGTACATGTTAGGGAGAGATCTAGACAAGGAAACAGACAATTCCAGTACTGTGGTATGTACTCAGATGGTAAGGTCAGAGAACGCGTGCCCCCAGGGAAAGCCCTTAGCCCAGGCTTGGACTAAAGCTCTAACTTTCCAGAACACTTTCATACACTCAAAAGAATCGGCTAAGTTCAGAGATGAGAAAGCAACCCTCTATTGCGTCCCTCCTGCCGTCCAGTAGCATCTTCCTGTGGCGTGGAGAGAGCTCCCTGAGCGGTCCCAGCTCCCTGCAGCCCCTTGGAGATAAAGATACTTAAAACGCCAACTCTGCTTCTGTGGGAAGTTGGTGCAGGGCCAGGTCTGCCCCTGGATGCGGTGAGGACTCAGTGATGACTGTTGGTGGAGGGGCGTTCGCCTTCTAGGCGGGCCGGCTCCTGTGGTACAGGCTGCGTGGATGGAAACGTGTTTTGAACGCAGCCTTGTTGGCCCCGTTTATTGTCTAGTGCCTGCGTGTGCTTGAACATGACGGCGACAGTGCAGAGTTCCCGGAACAGTCACCAGGACGGAGGCCTCACTGTCAGGGAGAATGAGTGGGGACAGAGGCAAAGAGATCAACCAGTGTCTCACACTGACATCAGTCACTTCCCAAAGGGCTCCAAACACAGCCGTCCTTTTTCTTTTCAGTATCGTACCTGCCCTGTCTTTCCCCCTTACCCCCCACTCGGTCAAGGTTAGACAAAGGGGGATCATTTTGCACTGATACTGGCCCAGGTCAGGAAGGAGGAGGGGCCCAGCTGGACCCCTGCACCCCATTCTGGGCTTGTGGGGCCCGGGGTGCTGAGCCTGAGGGGGCCTGGTGGGGGCAGGCGGAGGGCTCTGAGGGCGCAGGCGCTCAGCTTGGAGACACTGCCAAGTGAGAGAGGGCCTGGCTTCATTCTGTCTCTCTTCCAGGGCAGAAATAGACTTGGGGGAGGATGTATGTTGTGCGAGCCAGATTTAGCCAAATATATTAAGAAGACATTTCTAATCACGAATGTCTTCATGAAGGAACAAGCTGCCTCATGCAGCAAGGACAGCCCCTTCGAAGTTTAAGCAGAGACTGGTCATTGTTACTGGATGTCGGCCCAGGTCACCTTGGTCTTTCCAAGGCTGGGCTCTATGGTCTCAACAGCAGTAACTCATATGTACGGAGAGCAGACTGCGTGTCGCTTTACATATATTAACTTACTTAACTCTTACAACAGCCCTCTGACGTCAGTATTATTTTTAGCCCATTTTACAGATGAAGACGCTGAGGTTCAGAGAGGTTGCTGTGTTTTTGTCTTTGCTCCTTTCACCATCTAAGTGGCCTGGCCTCGTGAAAGATGCTATACTGTCGTGGCTGAGAGCTTGGGCTCCGTGGGCTTGGACTCTGGAGGCTGTCATACTTCCCCAGCTGAGTGGCCCTGGGAAAGCTCCTTCCTGGCTCTGAGCTTTGGTTTTCTGACTGTGAAACAGGTATGACACCAGGGTCTCCCCTGCCACAACTCTATCTGGTAGCCAAAACCCAGCTCAACCCGACCCAGATGATGTCCCGTGAGAAGTCCTTTCCTTTGGCACATTTGCAGACTGGACGGCACCGTCTTCACGGGCTCTGCTCCCGTGAGTTCTAGGGAAATGTGGTTGGAACTCAACTGTTTGACCTTGGAGCTTTCACACGTAGACAGGACTCTGGCTTTAGGTGCCAGTGGGGCTGTGTACTCTCACTTGTCGATGCTAAGAGGCAGGAAACTCAGAGAGAAGGAGCAGCTGAAAAAGCCAAGAGTGGAAACCAGGACCCGCAGGTATCTTCTGAAGACCTCCCCCGCCCCCACAGCCTCCTGCCAACCAATCCCTTGGCTTTAATCCCAGCAGCAAAAGTGCCCAGAAGCTTCTGGCACGTAGATGTTATTCCTGTTGTCATTGGGATGAAGACAAGGGTCTCTGGTGGAGCTTTTTGCCCCTTGTTTGGTGTGGAAAGCCAGGTCCTGCCCCCCATAGGGCCCTGCTGGGTGTCCTCTGGCTATGTGTGTGGCAGAAGGAGCACGGGCTTTGGGAAGGGACACATCTGGGCTCAAACCCTGGACACCAATAAGCTATGGGACGTTGGGCAATGGCTTCTTACAGTCTCCATGTTTCATCTCTGAAAGGAGGAAGGTAACACCTACTATCTCATGAGGTTGTTTCGTGCACTGAGTGGAGGAATACATGTGAAGTGCCCGGTGTATGCTTGGCACCTAGTGAATGGGTGTGCCTCATAAATGGCCAATTCCTCTGATGATGACACAAGCAGGAGAGAAGCCAGGTCCACTCAAATAAGGGAGCACTATTCCGGAAAACCATCTCCTTCCATTGTCTGCCACTGTCCTCCTCTCATGTTGAAATTCTGCTTTTCTACAGGAAAGAGAGCTAACTTACGAAACACACACGTTCTTATTTTCCAGTGTGCTTGAATGAACTGTGGAACAGTGCTCGTCCCCTCCTACTGGCTGAACATTTTCTTAGCTACTCTCTAGAGCCCGTTTGTATCTTAACCCACAGGGACTTAGAAGTGACTTCAGGGGCCAGAAGCCCCACGACCGTGGCATTACCCATTCTGTGTGTTTTCTGCCCCACTGTGCTGCACCAACACCCACTAACAGTCCTGAGGATTCAAAGGGGACTGAACCATATGAATGCCAAACAGAATATCCGAAAAAGTAACTTGTAGTCTGGTTACCTCAGCAATTTCATTTCTATTTCCACTTTTGCTTCTTTCCTACAAGCATATATAATTTTTCAGATGGCCGCCGTATATAGAACAAAATTTGCATCTTCTCTGTTTATGTAATTGTCCCAAGTTGCTGGATAATATTCATCCTTAGAATTCAACATGTCCATTCAAGCGGGTGTGCCGTGATTGACTTAGTGATCACAGTCATTTACATTGCTTGCAATTTTTTGTTATCCGTAGCTAGGTCTGCGAAGGTGCACATAGCTTCCCGTGACCTTGCCTTATTTTTGGTCTCCTTATCTTCTGACATCAGCTGGTACCACTTTTAGGGTTAGCATGTTTCATACCTTTACTCATGGGTAGCAAGTAGCATGTTTCTACTTTGCCTCTAGAATCGCGCTCAGAGAGTAAAGAGTGGCCCAGTTTTGTGTCTGTGATTTGGCCCCTGAGGCTGGAGAATTGAGGAGATGGGGGAGCCCCCGCCCTGGCAGGTTGAAATTCGAAGTTCAATGTTGCCTCCAAGTGAGCATACGCGGAACTGCAGGTTTTGGAGGGAGGGTTGGTGCCTTGAATGGGGGGCGCTTTGGTTTCAGATGTAGGGTTCAGGGAGGAACAGGGTGTCCTCTCCAATTTTGAGGAGACACTAATCTGGTTCAGGCAGGGACCTGGAACAATCGGATGACAATTGCCAGGCTGGAGACTTTCTGCATTCAGTTTTCATTCCATTCGGCTTTATGGTTGATTTCCTTTCTAGAAAGAGAAGATAATAACGATGGTAATGAGTATGGTCACTATTAATTAAATACCTGTTACAATCTTTTTGTTAGGTGGTTTGTATAGATCAATGCTAAGTTTAATAACAAAGCCCTTATAACTGCTCTTTGGCCCATGAGACAACTGAGGCTCAGAACCGTCAAGTCTTTCACCAAGTCATCCAGGTGTCAGATGCGGGAGCCGGGTTCAAAGTCAAATCGGTTGGGTTCTAAAGCACCGCCCATTTTATTAGACCAGGCCCATCTGCTGATGAACCTTTTAGGGCAGCATTGACCCAAGCCCAGCTCGGATTGGCAGATCCCAAGGTCATACTGTTGCCTTTGCAACTCCATGATCCTGCTCTTCTCCCAGAGCTCTGTTTCACAGGCTGGGAAGCTCCATTTTCTATGTCAGCAGGCCGGAGGGCTTTCCTAGTTGGGACTATAGTACCAAGCACCAAGCCCTCAGTACCCAGTGACCATGTCCTGGTTCCTCAAAGGCAGCCACCAAAAATCAAATGTTCCCAGCTTCCCAGTAGCTCAGGGTGCTTTGGGCCCTGTGGTCCATGGCAGAGCTTCCCACTCTGCCCTGGAGAGAGAAGGGCATCATGGAGCCCACCTCTGCCAGCTGCCCCCCGCCACCCCCCCCCGCCCTGGGGGCTAAGGAGGGAGGGCCAGCAGCAAGCCCTACAGGGCTGCTCTCCTCCTCCCTTATCAACAGTACTGAATAGGTTGAAAGCTAAAAGCAGGTGAAAAAGGAAAAGCAAGCGAAAAATCTCCACGAATCTTGATTTCCAGACTACCCTTGTTAATTAAAAAAAAAAAAAAATCAATACATTCCAATGGTAAAAATGTAATCCAAGCAGCACAGAAAGGCAGAAAAGAAAAAGCAAGCCTCCTTCTTCCAGAGGTAGATTTAAAAGAGTTACTTGGATTTCCTTTAAGAATTTTCTTTTGTATGGACTAGCAGACAAATAATACTTATACTTATTTACATGTATTTAAAATTTACACAAATGAGGTCACACTATGCACATGTTGAACGCTATGCTTTTTCTCATTCGATGTATGTTGGGGACTTTCTGCATCAGCAGGGGCCCCGTATCTTCCTAAAGGCTGCACAGGGCTAAGCTCTACCTGCCCTGATGGTTTTAAGCTGCCCCCTAATGGCAGGCACTGATATTTTGGTTATTGCAGTGTTTTCTGAAGCAAGGCCAGTATAGTGACCCAACCCCATCAGCAGGTGCAGGAATGAACCCGCTGCGAGGGTTCTGGAGGGGCCACGTGGTGGAATCTGCTTCCCCAGCTGCAGCGTCCTGATCCCGCCCTGCCCGCCTGGGGTGGGTGGATGCCCGGAGATGCTGAACTGCTGCCCCCTTGTGGCCCGGCGAGGGGGAGCCTCTTGCTAACCGTGTGTCCCAGGAAAACCCAATCCCACCTAAATCCTCTCCATGGAACCGCATCCCATCAGCCCGTTCTTGATGTGAAGGAGGGAGAAGGAGAATCTTTGGTCCTTACCTCTCATGGCTCACCCATATCTGTGGCTGAATCTAGCACCGCTCTTGGAACAAGGATGCTCAGGGGCTACGGCGCATGGGAGGGAATGCTTGGCAGTGACTGGGTGCCGGCAGTGTGCCTACTTTGGGTGCTAAAAACCAGGATCTCCCTTACTTTCAAATGGAAAGATCTTTCTGGAATCAGGTAGATCTGGGTCTACCACTGACCTGCTGTCTATTCATCCATCCATCTATTCAATCATTCGAAATTATTTATTGAGTGCCATTGTCTTGAGTGCTAAGCTCTGTGACCTTGGACGCGTTGCTTCTCCTCTCTGAACTTTAGTTTCCACATATGTACATTGAACATACTGACATTTATTTTTTAAAGGTTTTTTAAAGGTTTTTATTTTTAAGTACTCTCTTCCCACCCCACCCTCCCAATGTCTGGGGCTTGAACTCACAACCCTGAGATCAGGAGACTCATGTTCTTCTGACTGAGCCAGCCAGGCACCCCTGAGCATACCGACATTTAAATCATGTTGGGAGGAGTAAATGAAATAATGTAGGTGAAACACCAGGTGTATAATATGGACTCAGGAACTGATATTTAGTGAATCTGAGAATTAGAAGACGCCTTATCTTCCAGAAGCTTACACTTTAGTCAGGGGGACCTGACGTAGGTACATAAAGCAGCTGGAGACTTCTAGCAAGCACAAAATACTGTAAGACCATTGCGCGTGTGTGTGTGCACATGTGTGTCCAAACTTTAGGCCTTCGGGCTGAAGCGATGCAAAATCGGGAGGGGGGGATAGACTGGGGTGGGCTTCCTGGAGAGACAGCCCTTCAGTCAGGCTTTGAAGGATCGGGATTGCTAGAGAGAAAAGACAGTGTGCCAGGAAGAAAAGACCACACAAACACAAGTCCTTTCTTCCACAGAAGTGCCACGCCGTTGTCGAACTTGCATCTCCAGCCCGTTAGCCACTGTATCTGCCCCCAAAACAACAGCGGGTCCTGTCAAGACCACTTGTTTCCTGGGGCAGCGAGGCAGCCAGCCTCTGCCAAGTTCAGAGTCAGTTGTAGCCATTTCTTACCGCCCGAATCAGCCAGTTGGTCACTAAATGCTTGCAGCAACATTGCCCCAGTAGCCCCCCTAGGGATCCAGACAGACTTTGTTAGATTAATTGCAGAGGAGAGTTCAAGGATTCTGATTTAGCTAAAGATTGTTGAGCACTTGTTCTGTGCCAGGCATTGTGCTGGATCCTACACATAGCTGTAAGGTCAAGCTATTACACTTAGTTTCAGAGGAAGAGACCGAGGGTCAGAGAGGATAAATGACTTGCCCAGGACCACAAAGCTAATAAACGTAGAGTCAAGATTCTAACCCACGCCCCTGGACTCATTGGTTTCCCCTTTATTTCTTGTCCTCTCCCATACTCTCTCCTGGAATTTAGCTCTAGATACAAATTAATTCCCCGTAATTGGGTCTTCCTTGTTTTTGGCCTTAGTCTCTCTCCGCACCGGGGAGGACATAAGTGGCCTCACCCCCATCCAGAATGATTGGAGGGGACTCAGGGAAACCCCGGGGGCTTCCCTGTCTTGAAAATGTAACCCTAGGCACAAGCTCTGAGTTTCAGTCCCAGAGTCTTTTAAATAACTACGCATACACTACTGTGGTAAGTCATGGTATCTTTGTGGGTCACAGGGATGCTTTTCATTAGTTTGTGATGTTTACCTTAGGTTTCTTCACTTTTCTTAGTAAATACATTTTTAAAAATCAAAATAACTTGAAAAAAATTAAAGAAAATGAAAGGACTCATCATTTTACCAGCCCTTCTGACTCTAAGAGCCAGCCATGTAGAAACCTCCCATACCTCCATCCTGCTCCCTGGTCCCCGGAGCGACCGGAGTTATAGGGATACCCCCAGTGGCTCTGTTGTGTCAGCAAAAAAATTTGGAAGTGACATCCATCTACAAGGGACTGCTTGAAAATATAACAAAACTCTGTGGCAACATTAGTAAGAATACAGTAGCATAAGCCAACATGGAAGGACCTCCGAGATAGGTACAGAAGGTCCTGTCATGTGCACCTGATTCCAGTGTCATAGACAATATACCACGTGTAATTTCTGGTTTTGTGTATAGAAATGGTGACTTAGTTGAATATGCACCAAATTACTTACGGGCAGGTGGGGCATTGTTCGTTTTCTATATTTTTAATATTTCTCTAATTTAAAATTTTGCGTCAGGCGAGAGGCCAGCCTGCTGTGTCTGCTGACCAGTGCAGGCAGGCGGTCTCCATCCTGGGGCATATGGAGACACGGTGAGCGGGGCCTCAGGGTATGCAGGTTCCCTAGCTGTGTGAGCATAAGGGTGGAAGGCGGGGGGAGCAGCTGTGAGATGGGCTGTTGTTTGCACAGGGTTGGGGCTGCTTCTCTTCTACCTATCCTGGCAGACTGCAGGCCGAGACCACCTGTGCCAGGTGGCTCCCACATCTGTGAGGTACCTTGCAGTCCGCCAGGCTTGGTTCCTGCCTCCTTTTCATCCGGGCCCCCAACAACTCTGCGGCGCAGAAATTATCATCTTTATTTAATACATGAGAAAACAAAGGCCCAGGGAGGGCAAGTGACTTATTCAAAGTCACATGGTTGCTGGTAAAGCCTAGGCTGGAGCCCAGGTCCTTGGACTATGGGATTGTCTCTCCAATCTTATCAATAGTGTTTTATACACTTAGGATTGAGCAGTTCAATGCAAGTGCCAGAAACTCAGCTCAATCCAGTTTAAGAAAGAAAGAGGGACAGAATATAGTAAGTTACAATGCTGAAAACTACAAAGATTAGGGTTTCCGGTATAGCTGTATCAGGGTGCCCAAATGGTGTTACTAAAGATCTGCCTTCTCCATCTCTCGGTTCCTCTTTTCCTTGTCCTGGCTCAAACCTCAGGAGGGCTCTTTCCACATGGTGGCAAGACAGTCCTCAGCATGCCTCAGTTTCTTTCCTTAGAGGCTGGACTTCAACTCAGATTGAATCCCAGTGAAGCCAGAGCTGGGACCAGTGAGTCAAGAATATCACTCTGCATCAAGACTCCAAAGTGGTGGCCTAGAGAGGTGCTTTGTTTGGTCTGCACGGTGTTTTTATTTACTAATTTATTTTACATTTAAAAAATTTATTTATTTTGCGCAGTGTTGTTTTAAATTTTTTTTTT
>JAPYYM010002591.1:0-12098 GCA_028534135.1 Potos flavus
TGATAACTATCTAGCTGAACTTCTGGAATCAGACACTATCTCAGCCTCCTACTCCTCCGCCATCTTGCTCCTCTCCTACACTTATATTTTTAATACATCTAGATTTTACTTTGTTAAGGTGCAAATGTATTGATTTGGATTGGAGATAAAAAAATAGAAAAAGAGTGGTAAATTATACTTTTACTTTAATTTAATACATATCTCTATGAAGATTTTCCTTAAATAACAATGAGCATGTATTATTTTTATCCTTTTAATAAAAATGAGATTAATATCTAAACATTCATTTCTAAAGTCAGCAATATCAAACACACTAACAATGTTGATTCTTGATGCCCTGAAGAGAAGAAAAAAAATTAAATACCGTTCAGTGTAAGAGTTACACTATTTTTACAGAAAATTTGGGGGTAAATTTTATATGTAATTCCACCAATGGGGAGGGGGGAAGATCACTACAAGCCAGTAGATAGACTTTTTCAAGTAGCAGTGACAGTGATCATAATCAAAATAACTAAGTAATTTTGTATCCTTAATGCCTAAAATATTTTTTTTCTAAAATTCCTATGCATTTATTGTGTGATGAATGTGAATGTTTTCCAGATGGGTCCAGGTCAGCTAAGTACTATATCATAGATTTTTTATTTTTTTCATATCTGTCTTCATTATATTTAACATCCTTGAGAATAGATGCAATAGTTTGGGCATTTTTGGAAAAGCCAAAGTTCTGAGTGGAGTGACTATACAATATAGGTGCTCAACAGTTTTTTAGCTGATTAAAACTGAAATCCTATATATCCATAAACAGTGTATTTTATCGAAGTAGGGCAATGAGATCTCTCAGACTAAGGATAGGAAGATTCAACTCTGTAAGAAGTGATCTGTTTTTATTGTTTTATAAATTCTTCTTTGTCTTTCTTCACATTCTTGGAATTTAAATTACCTTCCCCAACTGAATCCCCACAATCTAGCTATATGTACCTTTCTGGGATACTTCTTACTCACTTGGAAAACACATAACATCTACTGCTCCTAATTTTCTGAAACTATATATAGATTCTTGACTTCTCTACCATACTCATTTGCTTCTGAAATAGACCGATAATAGAGTAGTTCTCAATTACATTCTACCATGTACACAACTGTCCCACTTCCATGACCTGTTTTGTCAGGCATGTGTTTACCAATTACCATACTTTTCAATGAAAAAGAAAGAACTACTGATAAGGACAATAAAGTCTTTACACAATTAAAACATGGGGAAAAAAGGGCAACTAGAAAAGTCTAGCTGTATGTGGTCTTTATTCAGACATTTATCTTCCTGTGGTCTCATTTTATTTAAATAAAATGAGAAGGATTAGACTACTCACTCTCACAGACCATTTCTAGAAGTAATATTATATCAAAACTACTCATTTAAGAGGTTGCTTTGATAATTTTCCGTGTACTGTATGTTTACTTTATATTTATATTGACCTTTTCCTTAAGACACTATTTCACAATTGTTTTCATTGTAACATGCTATTCCTAATTTATTGCAAATGTTAGTTATATAAGGTCAAATAGATCTTTTGCTTTTAAAGATCATGTCCCCATGCCAAATTCTTCATTTCACAAATACCTTTCTATAGAAGTTTATTTATTCATGGAGATCTGGCCAGTTATTACAACAGAGAGACAAATAGACCCAAATAAGCTATTTACATTACAGAGTCAACAAGAATGGGTTACCTGCTGCACTCTCAGACAATCTTCATATATTCTTTTGTAATTGTTTCCCCAAACTCAATATGAATTTTCTGTTAAATATTAGTAGCTGGAGTTGAATTGCATATTAATTTATAAATACAAATTATGCAGATATAGAAGTTATTTTTATTCTTTGACCAGGTCACTCTTCTCTCTTAGCCACAATATCTTCAAAGAAAAGAAAAGAAAAAGAAAGAAAGAAAGAATTTTTATAGAGTAAGTTCCTTCATGAAACACCTCATGATTCCTCATATTCTTAATACTATGGATAAAATAGGGTTTTCTTAATATATTTTTCTTATACATTTGGACATACTTACATAAAAATACATGTTGATTTTAAGTGACATAGAAATGAACCTCTTTTATTTTAAAGTAGAATATTACAAAAAGTTCCACAATATTTGACATAGAAAGATAGTATTTACTTTCCTTTGATAAAAGAATACTTGTATGAATGAAGAGCTTTACTGTGTTCAAAAACAGAAAGACTTAATGTCCTAAAAAATCTGTTTTTACTAAATTAGTCTATAAATTTGATACATATCAAAAATAACTGTGAAAGAATATTTTGTGTAGTAAATCAGCTGATTCTAAATATAACACGGAAGGTCACAGAGTCTTTCCAATGCAGGGAAACAAAAAGGAGGACTTCCCAAGCTTCAAGACTTATAATAAAGATGCACGAATTCTTTGTTATTGGCAATAGAAAGCAAAATCCGAGCATTGGAACAAAGTAGAGGGCACAGTAGTAGATCCACATATGGTGGATTTGCATATACGACAAAAGTACTTTCCCAAATCAGGAAGAGAAATAATAGACTATTCCTGATAAAATAGATTAACCAGTGGAAAAAACACAAGTATATCCTTACCTCATACCATATACAAGAATAAGTTCCAAATGGATTTAATATCTAAATACAAAAATAAAATTTCTTGGGATGCCTAGGGGACTCAGTTCACTAAGCATCTGCCTTCGGCTGAAGTCATGATCCCGGGGTTCTGGGATTGAGTCCAGCATTGGGCTCATTGCTAAACTGGGAGCCTGCTTCTGCCTCTGCCCGCTGCTCCCCCTACTTGTTCTCTCTCTCACTCTCTGATAAATGAATAAAATCTTAAAAAAAAACAAAAATAAAATTTCTTAAAGGAGAAAATATAGAATAACTTTATAACCTCAGATAGAAAGGGATTTATGAAAACAAGATGTAAAATGTTATAGAATATAATGCAGAATTTCATTTTTATTACATAAAAAGTATAATTCTTAGGTACAACAAAAGAACAAACCTGACTTTAAAATGCAAGCTACAAAAAAATAAATAAATAAATAAATAAAATGCAAGCTACATGCAAGGGAAATATATTTACGATATTCCCATATGGCAAAATATTAGAATACACAACAAGAAGAGCATCAACAAAGCAATTTATTTTTGGTTTTGTTGGGTTTTTTTTTTTAAGATTTTATTTATTTATTTGACAGAGAGAGCACAAGTAGGCAGAGTGGTAGGCAGAGGGAGAGGGAGAAGCAGCCTTCCCGCTGAACAGGGAGTCAGATGTGTGGCTCAATCCCAGGATCCTGGGATCATGACCTGAGCCAAAGGCAGGCGCTTAACCAACTGAGCCACCCAGGTGCCCCAACAAACCAATTTAAAATATATAAACACTGAATAGAAAAAAATAAGTAATGGAGATTAAGAGATAATTCAAAGAAAATAAATTACTAAGAGCCAGTAAATGTGAATAAAGATATTCAACTTCCCTTGTAATCTCTAAATGTTTTTAAAACAACAGATACCACTTTATATTCATTTGTTTGGTTAAAATGGAAAGAGGGGAACAGAAGATTATCATTAGGCAAACACTGCAGTAATAACTGTACAGATAAGATCCACTGATAGAGCTGAAAGTAGGTGAAATTGTGAAGAGTAACAGATTTTGCATAGTCTTAGAGTATCTCCCTCAAGGTATTTATTAACTACAAAGTGAAAGAGAGTAGTTTCACAGTGGAGAAACCCAGACAGACACCACCGTAACTAGGTGATCAAGGTTAACAACATCAGTAATAATATGTTGATATCATAAATCTCTTGATGCCATGCACCATGGACATGTCATGTTTGTAACTGTGTTGCGCCCCCCCAAAAATCCCACATAATCTCATTCCAATCTTGACAGAACATGAGATAAACCCAAACTGAGGGATGTACTACAAAATAACAGATCAGTATTCTTCAGAACTGTCAAGACAAGGGAAGACTGTGGAAATGTTACAGATTGGAAAAGCCTAAGGAAAAATAGCAACTAAATGCAATGCGGGATCCTTAATAGGATCCTAGAACAGAAAAACTTGTGCAATTTGAGTTAGGTCTGTCATTTAGAGAATTGTATTGTACCAATATTAGCTTCCTGGTTTTAATAATTGTGCCATGGTTATGTAAGATGTTAACCTTAAAGGAAGCTAGATGAAGACATATAGAAAGTCTCATTTAATATTTTTGCAACTTTTCTGTAAGTATAAAATTATTTCAAAATTAAAAGTTAAAAAGAAATAACGAAAGGCATGCAAAGAAACAGAAACTTTCATTAATTGTTGGAGAGAGTTTCAAGAACAATTTTATAACATATGGTAAAGTTTAATATAAGCATACTCTTTAACCCAACACAATCTCTTCTAGGCATATACTTTAGAGAATTATTTTCAAATCTTGAGTTGTAATCCATTAATGGGTAATTAAATTGATTTAGTGGTTACATTAGAATCTTTGAGAATTCAGAACAGAACAATAGGAGAGAATAGAAGAGCAAAGAGAATGTCAAAGCATATTATAGTAACAGGATTGTTTTGTGAATATAAAATTTATGTATGTGTGTACTGTGCCAGCATGTACAACTGGGCACACTTACAAGAGGCAGGAGGCACCATAGACTTTGATGTGAGTTGTGTCTCTGTATCTGAGCAGTGAAGAACCTAGCATGCTCATACACCACACTGGTGTATGTATCAGATTTTGTTGTCAAATATATATCTTATTGAAGATGGGTGTCAACACCATTTGTCTAGAGAAGTTCTAGCACTTTTACGAAACAGGTTAGAATAATTCAAAGGTTTGTTTGCCAGAATGAAAAATTGGAAACAAATGTGGAGCTAAAGAAAAACGATCAAACTGTGCTATGTATGTATACAGTGGAATGTTATATTCCAGGAATTGACAAATCTGTCCCATCGTCTGCTTTTGTAAATTAAGTTTTATTGTAACATGGCCCCCAATTTATTTATGTATTGTCTGTAACTGCTTTTACCTATAAAAGCACAATCAAGTAGCTGCAACACAGACTGTATGATATAGACTAAAAGAGTTACTATCTTGCCCTTTACAGGAAGTTTCCTGACCCCTGATATATAAAAAAATTATGAAAGTGGAGCTACATATATCCACATGGTTAAACCAAGAAAAATAAAATGCCCCATGGGAAATGTTACAAAATACTATGCCATTTTTAGGACTTTTAAAATATTTGATATATATAGTTATATTTATATTATAAATATGTTTATAATATAATAATTTATAATGCATAATAAACAATATTTATAATATTTAGTTTTTGTACAATAAAATACATTAAATATATTATTATTTATTTATACATACACACATACACAGAGTTTTTGTGAAAAACATGCACGGTTTAATTTTTCTGCATAACAAATGACCACAAACATAGTGGCTTAAAACAAACAAAGTCCATTTATTATCTTACAATTCTACATGTCAGAAGTATGAGCACTGGGGGCCTGAATTCTTTGTTCAGGGTCTCACAAGATTGATAACAAAGTGGGGTTAGGGTCTAATCTGAGGCTGGAGGTTCTTTTCCAGGCTCATTCAGATTGTTGGAAGATTTTAGTTCCTTGTAGTATGTAAAGAGAATCCTGTGGGGGTTTTTTTTTCTTATTGTTGTTGTTGTTGTTATTGTTCTATTAGATGGAGTCCTTCTTACTGCCTGCATTCCTTGCCACATAGCCCTTTCTATTTCCACAGCCAAGGATGGAGAATCCCTGGCCACCATCACCACATTGAATTGTCATTACATTTGAATGTCTTTCCAGGAACAATTCCTTTTAGAGCTCCCTGATTAGATCAGGCTATTTAAGAATAAACTTCTTTTATTAAGGTCAGTTAACTTGAGACATTTATTACATTTGCAAAATCCAATCACAGCAGCACCTAGATTAGTGTTTGAATAATAGGAGAAGGTTAATGTACACCAGATGACAGGGACCTTGGGAACCATTTTAGATTTCTACCCATACAATGCAATAGAATGATAAAAACCATTTAATAATATTATTTACTCCAGGAATGGTTAGATACAGACATATTTATTCTAAGAGGTACTCAGATGTCTTGAAATATACCTATAATATTCCTTTCCTCAAATAACTATAAAGCAAATATGGCAAATTATTAAAATGAAATTGTGTTACATATTTAATTTATAAATGTGCATTACAGTATTCTTTTATCTTCTGTATATTTGTATTTTCCCAATTAGATAAAAGTAAATTGGTCTTCAAATTTCATCTCATCTGAGCATTTTCAACCTCTTTTTCATTCTTGTTTAACCACAGCGCCTTAGCATTTTCATAACTCTCTTATCATCAGAGTTAATACAATCATTTCTGAACATCAGATGCATGTCATGGACAATTTTGTACCAGATACGTATATTGCCACTAATAAATATATGAAACCTGTAAGAAAGATGTGAATATTTATAGGTCAAAGTTGAAAAACAAAATGTGACCGAGTAGTTGAGTTTCTGATAATCTCACAAGTGGAGAAGTTTGATTGCATTGAAACACTTTGTATTTTTCATTCATTTAACTTTGTTATTAATAATCAGTGCCCGTGTCTTCCTTGGTACTAAACTCTAAATTCTTGAAGGAAAGGTGCCTTGCTTTATTTATTTTTCATAACTCATAGCTCCTGAAACAGTAATGCTCATATAATAGGTACTCTTTTTAATTGATTACATGTTGTAGGAGTATCCCAGCATCAGGTGAGAGGATATAGTAGAACACTACAATTTCTTTATAAATGGGGCAAGTGTGTGTGTGTGTGTGTGTGTGTGTGTGTGTGTGTGTGTGTATTGGGGGGTGTGGAAGTGGGCAGGGGTTTGATAGAGGATCACATTTTGACATTAGGAGTCAGTGATAAAATTCTATTCTAATTCTGATGTTTCGAATCACCACCCCTCTGACCAAAGATTGGAACATTCCATTATCTTTTAACGAGGATGTTTTTTCCTGCCCTGTTCTAGAGGTTCATTAGCTATAACCTTTTTGTTCTAACATCTCACCACTTTGCTGGAATCTCAAATACTCAATTCTCCTTAGAAATAAATGTCATGGTATTAACCATGCATATTAATAACAACACTTACAAATTTCACAAAGAATTAGAACTTCAAAATAGCACACCAACACTCTCACTGTGGAAAATGTACTGCGTATACATTTATATCTGCAGATATTTAATCATATTTATTTTTGATGATCCAGACATAGTCATGTAATAGTTACAGATAGAACCAGGCTTCCATGTATGTCGGGTAAATTATAACATGTGATGAGCTGTAGGAACTCCTACCCTCAAATATAAATTTCTTTCCTACCTATCAGCAAATTCCCTAAGAGGTACTCGTAGAAGGTATTCAGACTTGCCAGGTGCCTGGGTTTTCTGACTCCAAATACTACAAGCCATACTAATGCATGATATCTCCCATACAGAACTTATCAAATGCTGCAGGCCTGATATAAATAGAAAGAGTAATGAACCAAAGCTCAAAAATGTGGATTCTAGGTATTTCCTCAGGTACAACAAACTCTGTGACCTTGAACATATGAAATAAGTTGTCTAGACCTCGTATGATTCAATCCTTAAATCAGGATAATGCGCATTACGTCACTATATCAATTCAGTTATGGATGCATGCTTCAAAAATATGACTGTATAAAGAAAGCAGTTTTTTTTTTCCTGCTATCTCTCTCTTTTTTTTACATAAATTAAGTCTGGAGCTAGTCTTTCCAGGGCCAGCATATGGCTTTATGTGTTTTTCAGGGACCTAGGCTTCTCCTGGGTCTAATATGGTCAGTCCATAGTTCTCGTGTCATTGATTAAGTTCCAGCCTTGACATCTGCATTCCAGGTAGCAGAGCAAAGAAAGGAACAACAAAATGTGCGAAGTAATCCAGCTATATCTTAATGTGGTTTCTCAGAAACTTCTGTATAATCTTTCTGCTTGTGTTGGCCTAACATTTTGCCATGCTTTTTGTGAGAGAAGTGAGCAATACAATATTAGGGGGTCACATGTCCAACTTAAAGTCAGACATTCTATTTTCTAAGGAAGAAAGTGAGAGGACATATTAGTGTATGATGAGAGTTGCAACTACATGAGTTAAATCCAAGGCATGGGCTAGATAGTGAGGTGTAACTTCCACATTTTAGAGTTATAATTCTATAATCTTTGTCTATACAAGCATGTAAAAAATCCTCACCATATGCACATGCACACATATATTTAACCTGCCTGTCAAATTTATGAATATGAAAATCTAGCATAAAACACAATCTTTTTGATATGCACAGCTTTTTAAAAATAACATTTCCATGAGGCACTAAAGCTTTAATATCTACAACATTCCTAAAAAGGGAAAAAAATATACACATACCACAGAGCTTAGAACCTGCTATCAATTCCATTCACAGTGGCAGAATGGCTCTAATAGCAAAGACATTTATGAGTCATAAATTGCCATTTATAAATGCAGTGTTTAGTGTTCATTTCAATGGACGACATATGGTCGCAGCATTTCCAAATAGCTTGAACTGATAAATAGGCCACTGAAGTGGTTCAATTTGTTAAAATGCTAACACGTTAACTCCTGCAAGAGTCAGGCTGTAGGTTTGCATCTGAAATGCTGAGCACTGACTTTGAGATTGCAAGATGCTACCTTTGGAAGCTGGGCGAGGATTTATGAAGTAGGCCTTGCAGTCCATTTTTCATCATGATTTATATGATTCCATGTGGAGAGACTTAGTGATCCATCAGGGAAGAACCCCACTCATTTCCCTTCAAGTTTCAAAATAAGACTGCCCCAATGCCAACAATGTCCTACAGTTTTAGTTGAGCTATATCTAGTGGACATGATTGGGGGCCAAGGTATTTCCAGATATTTTCATACAAATTAGTGAAATCCTGTAGCCTTTCCAGGGGGAGAGAAAAGAAAAGGTAGGGAGATGTCTGACTTACAGTTAACACATTTATATTAGAAATTAATTTAGAGGTCCAGCATGTAGGAGCTCACAAGTAAATAGCTAACAAGTAAATAGCTGAACAAACTGAAAACAATAAGTAAATCGCTGAACAAACTGAAAAAAAAGGAAAAAAAAAAAACTCCTTTTAGATATGTCAAGAGAACTTAGGTCACTGAGAAAACTGCTAAACCCAAAATTGGAGAGATAAGCAGGTAAAGAAATCTACAACTTGCCAGAATGGAGACTCATAAGCAGAAGCCTCCACAGGAACCAGTACTTGAGTAAGAAAATCTGAATTGTAATCCACAAATTTCTAGGGGCTCAGTGTGGGTGAATTTGAGCATTGTGACCTTCAGGGGGACCCAGTCTAAGGGGACCACACACACACTATCATGAGTTTTACTTTCAGTTCTACCAGATTCTTGCAATGTGTATCAGAAAAATCCCCTGTACTCACAGCAGGAGGAGAGAAATGTAACCATTTTGAAATCTGCCAAATCATTCTGTTCTTTTTTTTTTTTTTAAGATTTTATTTATTTATTTGACAGAGAGTGATCACAAGTAGTCAGAGAGGCAGGCAGAGAGAGAGGGGGAAGCAGGCTCCCCGCCGAGCAGAGAGCCCGATGTGGGGCTCAATCCCAGGACCCCGAGATCATGACCTGAGCCAAAGGCACAGGCTTTAACCCACTGAGCCACCCAGGTGCACCCCAAATCATTCTGTTCTTAATAAGGCCTGTCCTTAGGAGAAACTCTTATCAGAGCCTAACCTACTGTGGGTTTATAAGAGCCTAATTGACCGTGGGAAGAGAATTACCTAACTCCAGTCTGCCCTAGCCTTCCATACAAGAAAGGGAAATAACTCAGCCTCCTCTAGCCTTCCATGTTAGAGAAGAGTGATAGGCAACTCTAGCCATCCTGGCCAGCTGAGATTAGCCATCCAGGGCATAAGCTCACTAAAAGATTGAGACCTAATCATAGGAACATTTTCTCCCTTCACACCTTACCACTATATTACTAATGACCTATTTACTACAATTCCTTGCACACAATAATCATGTCTGGCTTCTGACAACAAATCACAAGGCATACTAAAGGAAAACAACAATACCACAGACTGAAGGAACAGAGAAAACATCAGAAGCAGACTGAGACATGGCAGGGCTGTTGATTTATCAGATGAGGATTTGAAAATAAGTGTAATTAATAAATGAAGGACTCTAACAACAACAACCCCTCAAAACGGACACTACATAAATACAGATGGATATTGTAAGCAGAAAGAGGAAATGTCTAAGAATCAAAAAGAAATGCTTGAGATAAAAAACACTATAATAAAAATGAAGACTGCCTATGAGGATTTATCAATAGACTGGACATAGCTGAGCAAAGATTCTCTGAGCTTAAGGATATGTCAACAGAAATTTCCAAAGTTGAAAAGCAAGCAAAAATGACTGAGAAAAATAGGCCAAGAATATCTAGGAAATGTGGGACAGCTATGAAAGATATAACACATGCATAATGGGAATATCAGAGGCAGAAGAAAGAGAAACGAACAGAAGAAATATTTGAAACAATAATGACTATGAATTTCTCCAAATGAATGTTAAGTATCAAACCACAAATGTAGGAAGAGAACAATAAACAGGATAAATTGCAAGAAACAAAATAAAACAAATGAATAAAAAACTATAGCTAGTCATATCATGTTTAAATTCCAAAACATCAAGGACAAAGAAAAAATCTTGAAAGAAACCAAAGTGGGACAGCCAAGGTGGTGGGGGGAACAGCTGTCCTGTAGAAGAGGTAATATAAGAATTACATAAAATTCTGAGAAATCATGCAAGCAACAGAGTGGAGTGAAATATTTAAAGTGCTGAGAGAAAAAAAAAACACCAACCTAGAATTTTGTATCCTATGAGTTTGTTCTGTAAAAGTGAAAAAATATGTCCTGAAAGAAGTTGCTGTGGCTGAAGTTGAAGAGGTTACTGCCTATGTTCTCCTCTAGGATTTTGATAGATCTCTGCCTTACATTGAGGTCTTTTATCCATTTTGAGTTTATCTTTGTGTGTGGTGTAAGAGAATGGTCAAGTTTCATTCTTCTACATATAGCTGTCCAATTTTCCCAGCACCATTTATTGAAGAGACTGTCTTTTTTCCACTGGATATTTTTTCTTGCTTTGTCAAAGATCATTTGACCATAGAGTTGCGGGTCTATATCTGGGCTCTCTACTCTGTTCCACTGGTCTATGTGTCTGTTTTTGTGCCAGTACCATCTTGGTGATCACAGTTTTGTAGTAAAGCTTGAAATAAGGCAATGTGATGCTCCCAGCTTTGTTTTTCTTTTACAACATTTCCTTAGCAATTCAAGGTCTTTTCTGGTTCCATACAAATTTTAGGATTGTTTGTTCCAGCACTTTGAAAAATGCCAGTGGAATCTTGATTGGGATGGCATTGAAAGTATAGATTGCTCTGGGCAGTATAGACATTTTAACAATATTTATTCTTCCGATCCATGAGCATGGAATGCTTTACCACCTTTTGGTGTCTTGTTCAATTTCTTTCATGAGTGTTCTGTAGTTCCTCGAGTACAGATCCTTTACCTCTTTGGTTAGGTTTATTCCCAGGTATCTTATGGTTCTTGGTGCTATTGTAAATGGAATCAATTCTCTATTTTCCCTTTCCATATTTGCATTGTTAGTCTTTAGGAAAACGACTGATTTCTGTGCATTGATTTTGTATCCTGTCACATTATTGAATTGCTGTATGAGTTCTAGTAGTTTGGGGTGGAGTCTTTTGGGTTTTCCATATAAAGTATGTCATCTGTGAAGAGAGAGAGTTTGACTTCTTCTTTGCCAATTTGAATACATTTTATTTCTTTTTGTTGTCTGATTGCTGTCTCTAGGACTTCTAGTACTATGTTGAACAAGAGTGGCGAGAGTGGGCATCCTTGTCGTGTTCCTGATCTCAAAGGAAAGGCTGTCAGCTTTTCCCCATTGAGAATGATATTCGCTGTGGGCTTTTCATAGAT